>PVLD010008373.1:0-84539 GCA_004027595.1 Dinomys branickii
TAACTGTCTGACTAAATTTGCATGTCTGTATATGGGTCCATACATCTACAATTCGAAGATATCAATGGATAAAGCAACAACCACTGTTGAGACCATATCACCTTGTCTATAGATTAGTTGTGATTGTACTATTTTCTATGATAATTGGTGTCTGTTTGTCAATATGTTTTTGTACTTTTAAGTTTCTAAAATAAAAAAACAAAAAGAAAATTAGTAAGGACGGAGATGATCTAAATACTGTCAATCACCTTGACCTCCTTGACATTTATAGAACACCTCACTCAAGAACAGCAGTACCTCAAAAAAGTTTAAAAGATTTAAATCTTCAAGATATGTTTTCTGATCACAATGGAATTAAAGAAGAAATAGTACCAGAAAAACTTTCAAAACCCCCAATATTTGGGATGTTAAATGTGATATAAATAATCAGAGTCTAATAGAACACAGGGAAGTTAGAAAATATCCTACACTGAAAATGAAAATATAATGATCACACTGTATAGGATGTGGCTGAAACAGTATTTAAAAGGAAATTTATAACACAATGCTTATACCAGAAAGATTGCCAGGAACCTCCAAGTATTGAAAGGAGCACTGGAGAAGCAGAGGTGATCACAGTAGCTAGACCCACTGCTGGCTACACCTCTCCCCCGGTTAGTCTTACAGGGCACCATTGTATCGGTTGCTAAGCAGTGAGCACTACAGGCGGCCTGCAACCCTCTACTAGTTCTTAGAACTCAGTTGCTGCTATCTATGTCTAAGTTGGTCTCTTCACTCATTTCTGCTTCTTAGCATCATCATTCCCTTCTTTGCAGTACAGAGCTGGTAGATCTGTTTGGCTGAGCCCAGATCAGGTACCTCTACCCCAGCTATGAAAGTAAATGTAGGAGTGTGTGGTGTAAGTGTTGAGTTTCTGTGGTGGAAGGCAGGCTGAGTGTGCCTCCAATCAAAACTTAGAAAATCAACACTCAGCACTCTGGAAGACTGAGCAAGAGGATCTCAAATTCAAGCCCAGCCTGGGTAGCTTAGGGACTTACTGAGATCTTATCTCAAAATTAAAAGAGTTGGGGATGTAGCTCAGTGCAAAAACCCTGGATTCAGTCCCCAGTGTGCAAAAGAGAGAGAGAGAGAGAATGTGGAGAGAGGGGGAGGAAGAAGAGGACAGAGAAAGAGAAAGAGGCAAAAGAAGGAAGAAGAGGAGGGAGAGGAGGAGGAGGACAAAAAGAAAGGGAGAAAACCAGGGACTGTCCAAGCAAATGAAGAGATTTCAGAAAAGAAAAATTCCCATTACGCCTCCAGGCCGTTGTTTCCGGTTTCAGTTTCCCTCTGGGGTCAGGCACGCTCGCTCGTTTCTGCAGCATCCATCCAGAAAACAGTGTATATGTGTAAATCCCTACGTGTTCCTCTCCCTTCTTTGTGTGTGAATAGGTATGTACTAGGATGTTATATGAGACTTTTCCTGTTTCACAGACCTGAGAACAGAGGATATCGTGAAATTTAAAGAAGATGGCAAAACACTGCACTACAGCCTTTTCAAGAGGCTGAAATATTGGACCTTCTTCTCCATCTCAGGGCCACTTTTCCTGGCCTATGAAGAACAGAGTGGGAAAAGAGCTCAGAAGAAGCCGCAGTTACCTGAAACGAAGCATGCGTGTTGGGAGGCTATTTCTGGATCCCATATGACAGCTCTATACTCTTCCATCTTCACTCAGGCAGGGCCTCCATGAGCCCATTTCTCTGACGAACCAGCGAGGAAGGTGGGTACCTAGAGAACACTGGTAGATGATGAGAATATCAGCAAAAAAAGGAAAATCAAGAAAATCAGACCCCTCAAACTTGAAGACTCAATCCAAAAATGGGCATTTGAAATGGACCGACACTTCTCAGATGAAGAAGTAGCAACAGCAAGTAAAGTTACCAAAAAAAGTTCAACATCACTGGTCATTTGAGAGATGCAAGTGAAAAGAATACTGAGATTCTATCTCATTCCAGAAAGAATGCTATTATCAAGAAATCCACCAATAGCAAATGCCGGCCGGGCTGTCAGTGAAAAAGAACCCTTCTTGACCTTTGGTGAGAGTATAGGCTGCTGCAACCACTGTGGGAATCAGTGTGGAGATGCCTCAAAAACCTAAATCTTGAGGTTCTATTTGACCCAGCTATTCACTTTCTTGATATCTTGGAAGAATTAAAAGCATAATACCACGGTGATATATGCACACCTATGTTTATAATGGCAGAGTTTGTAACAGCTAAATCTTGGAAGTAGCCCAAATGCCCATCAACCAATGAATGGATAAAGAAGATGTGTGTGTTTTTTTTTTTACACAATGGAGTACAACTCTGGCATAAAGAAGGATAAACTTTAGACATTTCTAACTAAACGGATCCACCCTGAGACTATACTCAAGTGATGTAAATCAGACATACATGTTTAAATGCCACATTGTTTCTCTTCTGTGAGAAACCAAAAGTGTAAATAAGGACAAAAATTTATAATCAATACTGGGAAATGGTAAGAATATGTTCAAATGTGAAGGAGAATAAGAGAAGGGAGAGGGAGAAAGGAAAGAAGGGACAAGAAAAAAGAGACTAACACAAAAAAATGCAAACAAACTTTTATAAATAAGGAGAGGAAGAGGAGTTGAATGGAGGGATGGAACTAGGGAAAAAAGAAAAACCAAGATCTATCATGTACATATACAAATTCCCTATAATCTTATATCTATATGTATGTCTAAAATGTACCAATAAAATTTTAAAAATGAAATATAGTGTTTTGTTGTTTTTTTCTCTTTTTCTCATCAAATACAAAATGCTATTAATTATAAAAGATTAAAATAAAAAAGGGTAACTAAAGTCTCCCTCCTGACTGGCTGCCTGCCTCACATGGATGGGCTACTGCATGTAAGATTTAAATAGGACATGAATGGGAAGTCAACTAGACTGAACTTAATTATAATGATGAGACTTGCCCCAGGGGGAGGTTAAATGGTGGTAAGGCAGAATATGACTGAGCTTGGAGACGGTGTCAGTAATAGGAGGGAGTCACCACTCCATGCACACCCCTGGCCCGCTCACTCATTCCTGTGCTCGCAGCTTTGGCTTAGGAGGCCCATGCTTGCAGGGGCCTCCTGACTCGGCTAAGGGCTGATCTAAGGGCTGGGCCAAAACTGGAATGGAGGGGACACACCCTGGAGGGGAAGCAGCAGTGGTTAGGAAGTGTTGTGGAGACACAGGCTCAGAGCACTGACTCCAATGGCAGAACGCGTGGTGGCAGAGCGACCCCAGCCTCTTCCACCAGCCGCACCAGCCACACTGAGTGTGGACCTGCCCTGGCCCCTGCCCTGCCCCGCCCTGCACACGTTGCCCACCACGGCTGCCCTCTCCTCACCCTCTGCTCAGTCCCTCAGTGCATCCAGCTGATCGGAGGTTCCACAACACCTCCCACTTCAGACTGGAGCCTGCGCCATGCTCACCCCTGCTGCTGGGAGCTGCAGCCCACAACATGGAGCTGACCTCAGGCAATGTGAGCCACGCACTGCCGCTGCACACTGAAGGCTGCGTACTGCTGCCACCAGCCCTGTGGCCCTGCCCTGCCCTGGGATAACGCTCCCTTGGCCACCGTCCCCAGTTCTGGCCCCCTGAGATCCCCAGTGCTTGACCTGGAGGAGGAGCATCAGCTGCGGGTCAGCAAGAGCAGCCAGGTCAGTGATGAGATGAGGGGGCTGAGGCTTGCTACTACCATGAGCACTAAGAGGGACTCCATACCATTTGCAAACATGAACCTTGTATCGGCTCATAAAGACAATATATACAAACAGCAGCAGTCCTGGAGATTGAGACGACAACATACTCTACACAGAAGACCCAAGAAACTCCCCTAATTGTCTCTTAAAAGTAATAACTAAACTTAGTACACACCCTGGACTACCTCAGCGAGCACGGGTGGGGGAGACTTCACGCCACTTGGGCCCAGCATCAAAGAATTTGAAATGAGAATTGAAACCCTCACAAAGAGTAAACAAGAGTCCTTCCTGAGAAACAGCTTGGGCTGCCACCATGGCACAGTTAGAGGAAGAGGAGGAGGAGAAAGAGGGAGTCACCACTCCACACACACCCTTGGCCCGCTCACTCATTCCTATGCTCACAGCTTCAGCTTCGGAAGCCCGTGCTCACAGAAGCCTCACAACTCAGCAAGAGGAGACAGAAATTCCAAGAACTGGGCCAAAACCTGAGCGGAGAAAGCCCAGCTTGGACGGTGACTGGGTAAGCAGCAGAGAAGGATCCTCCCAGAGGATCGCCACTCAGACACAAGATTATAGCAACATGAGAATGACAAGAGGGAGAGAGGCGGGTCCTCTGGTGCCAGGAAGGATTAGAAATGAGAATCAAGGTGGGGGACTCCCTGCAGGCTACATGAAAACCCTGAGGACCTGGACCGGGCCCCTGGGAGTGCCTCACTGGGGCGGAACCCACCAGACGACCCCCTGGACTCAACCGGGCCCCCAGAAACGTCTTGCTGGGGTGGAGCCTGGTGACCAGGACACCAAGAGTGCATTGCTGGGACAGAGCCCAGCAGTCTGCAGAGGGTGTCACTGTGGACTTGATGGGGCCCTCAGGAGCATCTCGTTGGTGTGGAGCCTGGTGGTCCACAGGGGCAAACCCGCAGACTCAACCAGACCCCCTATCAATGAGGTGCTGACCATAGGTTTTTTTTGTGTGTGTGTGGTACTGGGGATCGAACTCAGGACCCTGCGCTTGCTAGGCAAGCGCTTATTCCACTGAGCTATATCCCCAGCCCCTAGGTTTGGTTTTTTTTGGGGGGGGGTGCTGACCATAGGGTATCTGGTTCTCTGTCTATGTACCATCTTTGAGGATGGGTGCTTTTCTGCTTAGTGCCATAATAGTTTGAGTGCACCCATGCTTGTTACAGCATAATTTGAAGCAGCCGTGTGCCTTCCCAATGTGAGAGCCTGAGGGAGTAAATAAACCAAAAAGTACTGTTATTATCAGAGGGAAGATGACTGATTTGGTGGGAGAACAACAGAGATGAGGGTGGAGAAAATTGTTGAATTAATCGAACATGCCATTATTTGTATAACTGAGTAACAAAAGCAAAGATATCAGTTTGTAATACAGCATTCATTGTTAATTCTCCAATATCTTCTCTATAATTGTGTATTTCCTTTATTATTTTTATGTTATTCTGGTTTATAACTAACAAATGCAAAGATAACATTATGTAATACAGCATCCATTGTTAATTCCCTAGCATCTGCTCTACAATTGTGTAGTTCCTTTATTGTTTTTGTGATATTCTGATTTATAACTAAGCAACAAATGTGAAGGTAATATTATGTAATACAGCTTCCATTGTCAATTCCCTACTATCTTCTCTATAATTTTGTATTTCCTTATTGTTTTTGTGTTCTTTGGGTTTATATTCTTTTATCTTTAAAATAAAAATTTTTTAAATTAAAAAAAAGATGAAAACAAAGACAAAGGGAGGAATAAAAAAACAAGCACCACCCCAAATTAAATTCTACTAATTCTACTTAAAAAAAAGATTTGAACTTCTCCTTCCATCACCAATAGTTATCTCCACACTCCAGCCCAGTTCATTTATAGAATATTATTTCTTTATTTCTATACTTCCTGATGACTAGTGAGTTGTGGTGACTCTGATTCCATTCTTTGTCATCTGGGTTATTTTGTACTATAAAGTATGCTTTATAAGAGTAATAAATTTGGTTCTTGAATTTTATTAACATGTACTCTTTAGTCTTTTGGAAATTTGGAACCCCAAATCCCTTGGAAACTGGGTAAAACTTACTTTGAAGAGTTTTTTAGCGTATATGAAAACATTTATACAATTCTGTGTCTGTGGGTAAAATGCAGAACTCTGGGTCTAGCCTGGATTGTGGATTATAAGGATCCAAATAACCTGGCAGTGCAGGGGAAACAGCATAGAATTCTTTATCATGCAGCTGAGGATACATATCACACCCTGCCTCATGAGCTGTTACCTTACCTCTCTGGAGTGTAAAGTAGTAGTACTTCCTTTGAAGGACCATTGTGAAATTTTAAGAGTGCATGTACTGCTGGGCGTGGTGGCACACACCTGTAATCCCAGCACTCAAGAGGCTGAGACAGGAGGGTCTTTGCCAGTTTGAGGCCAGCCTGGGTTACAAAGTGAGGTCAAGGCCAGCCTGAACTGCATAGTGAGACCCTGTCTCAAAAAGAGTATACATACTATGACTATTAGACGTTATCCTTTCAACCGTGGCAGTTCTTAATATTATGGTGCTTGGGTCAGGTGGGAAGAACTACCTTGTTATCTCAATAAAGCTGACTGAATGGAATCTTCTGCTCACATCACTAGAACCTATCTCCACTATACCTTACTTTAAAGCCAGTCATGCTCTAATATGGTCTATAAAATTTTGTTTGTTGCCTCCTGGAGTGACTTCTATGTCCAAAACAGCCACATATGGGTACATATGGGTAATGCAGTGTGTCTGGACTGGCCTGCATATTTCCTCCTTCACCCTGTTCTTCCACCTCCTTCCTCTCCATTCTGGCTGTTGCTTGACTCTTGTATGGGGCTGCTGGCCTCTCTCTCCTATGAACTGACTTTAGTCTGGCTACCAGTGGTCACTTCTCTGCCATCCTACTTTCTCCTGGGTGAAGTCACTTTCTTCAGTAGCACTTTCAGAACCCTGTATCTCCTTCCCAACCCACATGTTAAGCCACCCCCCAATCCCTCTCACTAGCCCTGCCACACCCTTCCAGTGTCTGGCTCTTTGAGTACACTCTGTGTTCTGTGCTGCGTACACAGACCACATTGCATCACTACTTTTGCCTTTCTTCAGAGTTGTTCACCTGAGAAGCACTAACCAGCCCACATGAAGCTTTCCTTGACCCCTTCACTGTTTGGATGCAATCACTCCTACATCCATCCCATTCTCCTAACAAACATAGTGCAGGACATTTGTTTGTGTTCGTTCTTCCAGTGAAGTTGTAAGAAGGCCCTTGAAAGGCACTTTAATAATAAGAACTATGTATTTTCATCTTTGTATCCCAAGGACTTAGCACAACAGCTGATACCTCATCAGCACTTTATAAATGCTGGTAACTGCTATTTGGATTAGTTAGGAATGAGTTTGGCTACAAGTAACAGAATACCTAAGGGTAGCTTGAAAAAAAAGTTATTTTCTATAGATAGTAAAAATTCTGGAAGCGAGTGGTTAATGGTTTTGTCTTAGCTGTTCACTGATGACATTTGGGGGCCAGATTGTTCAGTTTTCTCTCTTTCAGTCTATTCTCAACACAAGAGCCAGAGTGATCTTGTTAAATATAAGTTAAGAGGCTTCAATTTCTCCTCTAACCCTCAAGTGAAGAACTCTGTGATTTGCTCGTCTTACCAGAGGACTAGCTGCAGTCCTCATATTAGCTTTCAGGGCCCCACTCAAGGGAATGCCTGGTTTTCTTTTTGCCATAGTACTTATCACCATGTGCCAATTCTATGCTTTGCTTCTCATGTAACATCTGCTCTCTTATAAATAAAAGTGTAAACTTTAGAGCCCCAGGCAGTTGTGTGTGTTCTCTTCCACTATTGTGTTTCTAGCAACTAGAATAGTGCCAACCACATTGCAGATCTCAATAATATTAGTTGAATAAATGAACATTGGGGATATTTCTGCTCCATCTTTCTTTCAGTCTTATTTCTGTCTTCACTTTTCTTGCCTTATGGCTAAATTATAGCTGCTGCTTTCTAGCTAGTAAGTCCATGTCCATTTCCAAGGCAAAACAAAATTAAAATGGGGAAGAGTGGTTCCAGACTCATAGGTCCCTTTTTATTACAGAAACAGAAAATATTCTCCCAAAATTCCAAGCTGACTTCAGCTCACATCTCATTAGCTGAGATTATGTCATGAACTACCAACAGTAGTAAGAGAAGCTAGGAAAGTATGTACACATCTGGGCATGCTGCAGCCCTGGGCACACTTAGGAAGATGCAGGGGCTGCCTGTGGGGTCCAATGCGAAACTGCCAAAGGAAGAACTCAAATCTGACAACCGTGTCGGAAATCATCTCTCCACATCTCATTCCATATTTTCCTGCATAACCTGCCCTTGGTCACTGAAAGACCAGCACAGGCAGGGTGCAGTCTGAGGCTCAAGGAGTGCATGTGAAACAACTGTGGTTGCCCCTTGGAGCTTACAGGAAGACCAGTGCACAATAGTGTTCAAATAATTGCATCTCTCGGGCACCAGAACACTTGGCCTTGTTCATGCAATTAGCTCCTTCCTGAGCCTCCAAACTTGACCAGCTCAGATCAGCACTGCTCAGCCTTTTGTCCTTTCAGACTGCTCATTGGTGGAGAAACTGGCAGCTGCTAAATAGCCTGCAGATGGGTCCAGTCATGCAGAAGTATTCTTGCAGAGTCCTCCAGTTCTGTGTGTGCTGTTCCCAGATACAAGCGTGAGACCTGGAGCTCTTCTTCAGGCCATCTCTGTGCCATATCCTCCAGGATATGACTACAGCTCACTTGAGCTGGGAGAGAACCACGTGGAGTGTCAGGGCATGGTTCTCCTGGCATCTGTTGCAGAAGGTATTCCAAGAAGGAAAGGGGCTGGGACTTTGGGTACTGGGCCTGAGGCAGGATGTCACATTGAAATATTCTTCAGTTATTCCAGCTCTGACCTTGATTCCACCAGGACACATCGGCTTGTCCTTTAGGTCATGGGGCTCCAAGAGGGCAGCCATTATGTCGGTTATGTTTTTTCTTAATTTTTAAAATTTTGTAATACATAATGATTACAGCCATTGTGGAAAGTTAGAATGTATACATAACACGTCTTAATTCTCTTTACCTCCCTCGCCCACTCTTCCCTCTACCTCTCAGTCTCCTTCCCACTTGCAAAAGGCCTCCCTGTTTCCTATTATCTACCTTTTACTTTGCTCTTTAAACTGTTTATACTTTGTGTTTCTCATATAAGGGAAACCATGTGGTATTTAATTTAAGGCTGTGTGTCTAATTTATTTTACTTAACGTGTCTTTCATGATTTTGTACCTCTAGCATCTAGCACATTGCCTACTACATAGATGGTGCTCTGTATGTGAGCACTGAATAAATGTGTATATGAATAATTGATTCCCTAACAACAAAATATTACAGGCATGTGAGAGGTCCAATGGGACCCATGGCATCCTCTGGGTTGCACAATACTTCTCTATACCTTTTGCAATAAAATCTAACAATTTAACCCACCTTCACACATGAAATACCTAGAGAGAACTTTTCTGCTTCTGTTCTTTTAAGCTCATTAAAAGACTCTAAGTTCTTTAACCCACTGTTGGCATGAAAAAAGAGAAAAGATGTTAGTTTGACCATGAAATATAAGAAATTACTCAAATAGTTCAATACCTAGATAAATCACCTGCAGCTCAAATATTCCATGCCTCTGTACTTTAGCGTCTACTTTTTATTATAAGAATATTTACCAGCAAAGGGGGGTGGTCTTGATCCCCATAGATCCACTGTGCGCATCTTAGCCTAATCTCCAAATGGCTCTACTTAACTATGACTACTTTCAAAAAACACACTGGTATGTCTGGTAGTCAATCTTCCTCTCATTTGGTTAAAAAGGGCTGTCAGGTGTGACACTCAAAGACTGGGAGTCCCAGATGTGGCTAGAAGAGAGAAGGTATGTTTCCTGTATAACACCCTGGAGTATTTCCAGGGCTTATCGTGATGGGAAAAAAATATTTTCCTGTCCCCTATGGCCACCAGTAGCATTCTGTCTAGACTATTCCTAGCCACCCAAGTGAACTGTATTGACTGAGGCTAGCTTTTTAACCTGAATGCCGTCTGGTGTAGAACTCTGGCTTCTCCTGACTTATGGAGAGAGAATGAGAGGGAGAGATGGGGAGGGAGAAGGGATTGTATTTTTCACAGTGATGAACATCCTCAGCCGTGGGCAGTTTGTTGATGTGCTGGAAAAGGACAGGTACTTCTCAAGCGCTGCTGTGTTAGAAATCCATGCGGTCACTATTCTTCCACTGTTCCCTGGCTGCTATAAGGAAAAGGTGTGTGTGAAGTCAAGTTGCTGGCTATACATGACAGTCCTGTGTGATACAATGCCATGACCTGGCCATCTCTTACAGTACAGCTTTTCGTTCCAAGACAGCCCATTATACTGGCTGTTTGAGATGTAGCTTGGCATGAGCACAGAAAGTCCATACAGCCACCCACAACCTGATCTAGTCGTTGTGAACAGAAACTTTGGAACATGTTCCACAAGCTGCACAATGGTACCATTTATTACTTTATTCTCAGGGGAAAACGTTTGCTGTGTGAATAATATCACGCACTTATGTAAGCCTCTTCATTTTCAGGGAGGTTTACGGGTGTCAGCAAATTCACACAGCAGCCTGGTAAGGTAGCAAGGCATTGTTATGCCTTCTTTACAGGGAGAGAAACCAGATCACAGTGTTAGATTTTTCCCAAGGCCACATGGACAATAAGCACCATAGACTTGTTTCCAGAGAGACCCACAGTCTTCTGCTAGATGGCACAAACAATTTCCCAATTAAAGAAAGCATCAACAGGGTTCTATCCTGCACCTAACCCTTGAGGATTACTACCCTCACTTTTCACATGGTTCCTAATGTTGCCTTACCTTGGGTTTTGCCAAGATGGGTAAAGAGGGCAAGGTAGGATGAGAGTATCCGTATAAGACAGTGGTGAAAGTGTTGGCTTAGTTCACATGCCCTGCCATGGAGTAACTGTCCAATCTACAGTCACAGGATAACAGAGGTGAGTAGGAGTATAGCCCCAGGAGATTAAAAAATATATATAATACAGAATAGATTTGTTGATTTCAATTGGTACTCAGCACAGGGATACACATCTTTTATCACAGAATTTGGGAGGCTGAGGCAAGAAAATTGTGAATTTGAGGCTAGCTTGAGCTACATAGTGAGAGCTGCTGGGAGAGAGCTGCAGAGCAGATTCTCCCTCACAACCTCCTGAAGGAACCAAGTCTGCTGACACCCCGATTGCAGGTTTCTAGTATCCATAGCTATGAAAGAGCAAATTTCTGTTGCTTTTTAACTGACCTAGTTTATGGTGATTTATTTTAACTGCCCTAGGACACAAACATATCCTCTTTTGCTGCTTCTTTCAATTCTCAGAATCATATGAATTTCATATTGTTAAAGCTGAATATAGGCCTGGCCAATTCTTTTAAGTCATATACGTGCACCAGCACATGTGGGTGTGCATGCGTACTAAAGGGCAGTGATAGATCTAAAGTGGCTCAACACTGATTTCGGGGTAGCCAACATTAGTGAGTACTGAACTGAATTATCTGGGTCATCCCCGGTGAGGATAGAGGGGCATCACGAAGCCAGGTAAAGGCAAGATCCAGTTGGTCTATGCCACTGTACCAAGAGTCACATAGGCTAACACTGCACATACCTTTAAAAAAGTAATGTGATTGTGTTCATCTTAAAGACTATTATTATGTATTTACTACAAATTCTTTAGACAAAATTCAACTATGATTGAAATTCATATAAAAGAAAATAATAACCTCCAAAATGCCTACGGGACAGAGTCCTCTGCTTTTTTCCCTCTATCAACAGTACTAAAATACTCTTTCTCTTCAATCTTTAAAAAATTAGAATACAGAGTAGATCTCCAGGGCAGTCTGGTGCCTGTTAACTCTTCGGGTTGACTCAGCTTAACAAAAGGAATGTTTGTTGGATGGCCCTGGATATAAGTCCTATTTCTTGGGAGCCTTGAGTCGGGAATAAAACTCTCACTAAATACAGCTGACATGAGATTACATTTATGGTTGGAGCACAAGTTGGCAAACTTTTTCAGTAAGAGGCCAGAGAGTAAACACTTTAGGCCTTGTGAGCTGTAAGGTCTATTCAATGCTGCTGGAGTAGGGGGCAAGCAGCCACAGACCGCATGTGCACGAGCGCCTATAGCTACGGTATCGCCGTCCTGTTGCCACACAGCAAATCATCGCTAATTGTGTCTGAAGTTTAGATGGGCTTGGCTGAGTGCTTCCCCGAGGGTCTCACCAGGCTGGCATGTTGATGTTAGCTGGGTGAGCTCTTGACTGGAGGCCTTGGGAAGGGATCCACTTTCAAACTCATAAACTCATGCAGGTTGTTGGAAACACCTAGTTCTTGTGGTTGTGGAACTGAAGTCCTGGTTTCCGTGTTGCCTTTCACTGGAGCCATCCTCAACCCCCTGAAGCCATCTCAGGCCTCTGATGAACAGTTCACAAGACAAACTGGACCTGGAGCACAGCTGTCTAACTTAATCTGCTACGAAGGGGTGAATTATCTACTTTTAAAGTATGCATATCATTAGGTTAAACCCACTTAAATAATTTCCCTTATAAAAACCTGACAATTGAGGAGGAACTTTAATTATATCTACAAAAATATATTTTTCCATCTAATGTAACAGAAATCCCAGGAGTGATTCCTTACAACAGTCACAGGTTTTGCCCACATGCAAGAGGAGGAGATTATCTAAGGGTGACCATAGCTGGGGGTCACT
This sequence comes from Dinomys branickii, assembly GCA_004027595.1. Lineage (NCBI taxonomy): Eukaryota > Metazoa > Chordata > Mammalia > Rodentia > Dinomyidae > Dinomys > Dinomys branickii. Next base: position 12,590 of record PVLD010008373.1, read on the forward strand.
TTAGGATTCTTTCTACCACAGCTGCATTTTAATACAACCTTTGCTACAGGCACCAAATATGAATTAGGTATGTTTTTGTCAGCTTTTCGTTGCTGGGGAAAATGCCTGGTACACACAGCTTGTAGGAGAAAAAACTTACCTTCCTCTCTATTTCAGAGGTCTCAGCCCACAGTCACTGGCTCCACAGCAGAAACACCACGACAGAAGATGGTAGAGGGAAGCAGTGTAACTTCCGGTGGCCAAGAAGCGCAGCACAGGGAAGAGCCAGGGAGGAAGGGGCCGGGGCGGTACAGTTCCCCAGGTTACACCCCTGCGACCCACCCGGACATGCCCAGCAGTGTGCTTTACTCGGTTTTTTCGGTGTCTCTCAAGCTAAGCAAATCAACAGTCACGATTAACCATCTCAATGTGTAACAAATATTATTCTTTCAATTTCTTTCTTAACCATTTAAAAGCCATTCTTAATTTGTGAGGCCATAGAAAAAGAGAGGCCCACATTTGGCCCATAGTTGTGGTCTGCTAACTTTTAGGTTAGGGGATCATGTACACAACCCATTAGGAAAGATTGAAAGAATAACTGTCACAGCGTTCCACACAGGGCCTTAGTCGCAAAGGGTACTGAATGAATGAATGAATGAATGAATGAATAATGGTTTCCAGAAGAGACTGACGGCCGAGTCTACTGCTCTATATGGAGTAAATTCACTCAGGCATCTACCTTTTGAATGATATCAGGAGAACCCCAGGAACCCCAGGTGGCCCTGAGTCCCAGCTCCAGCATCTCCCACAATCCTTCAGACTCCAAAGTGAACATACTGCAACTACAAGGGCCATGTTCACTGGAGGCCAGTCCGGTTAGAGTTATCCTATAAGTGGACTCAGAAGCCAAGTGAGAGTCAGGAGGCTGTCTCAGAGATACTCAGCTCAGCATCGGGTCTCAGTTCTCTGCAATTATAAAAGTTGACTTGTGTGGTTGTGCAGCAGTGCCTTAGCCCAGAAGAGTGCCATTTTGTTTTTAGGTAGGTCAAATGGATGAAGGGAAAGCAGCTTGGACCACCCTAGAACTGAACTCATGGTGTGTCGGGAAACTTAATACCGCTTGGTGAAAACTCTCTCCTGGTTACAAAAAGATCCATCCCTTGTGTTTTCTAATTAGAAACATTCCTTATGCTAGGAAGGGGCATTCTATTGGCTAGAGGCATACCACAGGACTATCATTATTAAATCTGGGAGGGAGGATCTCTGTGTGTGAAGTACACAGGCTTCCAGATCAACAGATGTTAGGAGGAGAGGCATTCCAGGAACTACCTGCTTCAACTCTCCTATTGTACGTGCAAAATAAACCCTCTCAGGAACATTCCATTTCTTTCCTAAGTGTCCCCAGTTACTTAGGATGAAGAGTCTATTTACCCGATTCCTAATAAATGACATTTGCACTCTACACACGCCTTGTGTTTAAGTGCCCACATTTTCTAGCTGTCATACCAGCCAAAAGTATACAGAGATTATGGCTCACTCCTGCTCCTCCCATGGTCACAGCACCGCTCTGGATAATGTCTTTTACTTTGTAACTCAAAATACTAAAGGAGGTATATTCATCTAGATTTTCATATCTTCTTCTCTCCTAGCTCGTATGTAAGATAATGTATTCAGGGTGTTGAATTAACAGCTCCAGGAGAACCTGGGGGCAACCTAGTTTGGTGTGTAGATAGCCTGGATGAAGTAATAGTGATCTTTGTATTTAATAGCAACATCCCAAGAAGGTAAGGAGTCTCCAAAAGATTTCTTTCTATTTCTAGTAATATGTGCCTGAGTTTTCCTTGAAATGGTCTGGATTGGCCTCCCCTAACTTAGCAACACCCTAAATCTTTGGAGGACTGTGCTTGTCTATGGACCTCTACAAGTAGATGGTATCTCTCCTGGTCTATCTTGTGCCCAGGCTCTCAGGACCCCATTTTATGTCCCTGTCCCATACTTTGTCCCACCTCTAGGCATCCTGTACATTAGCTTAAGAGGATATAATCAAGAGGACTTAAATGCTCAGTTTCTTGTCACAAACTGGCTGGACTACAGCTCTACACGGGTCTCTTTCTCTCTCTCAGCACCTGGGGAGGTCTCTGTGCCAGCAGGTGCCCCATCTTGCTGTTCTGCACCTTTGGGTGTGGCTGGCTGTCCTTCCTCAGCATCACAAGCCCCTGTGGAGGCTTAGTGCTGTCACCTACAGGGGTTCTCCAACTCCTCTAGAACATAACGTCCTGGTTAGCCTCACTTGTCTTGTTCTTGTGGTACTTGGCACTCATCACTCTTTTAACTGTTAAAGCTCATTGATTAGATCTGCCCCACTCCTCCTCTGATACTGTCCCATGTCACCACTCTTACTCAACTCGCTCTTTTCATTCCTCAGAGCTGTTGCTCTTAAACAACATAGAACTAATATCACAAAGCCTTGTAGAAGGGGTACCACAAAGTTGCCTACCCAGAATCAAATGCTAATATTTGCTTGCCTGGGTGGCCCTTGCCCCACCCCCTTCCTAGGATACCAACACAGAGAGATTAGGGAGCAGCTCTGTCTGTCCCCAAGTCACACGACTCAGAACTGGATCTCAAGCAGGGCACCATAGTTCAGAAGACCCTGAGGCCCCCTCCCGAGGCCTTGGGACACATTACCCAACCGAACTCACCCAGGCTTTGTGGGACCTATGTCAGGAGTACCACGGCTGCTCTTACATTTTTCTCTTCCCCTTCAGAACCTGGACCACAGGCTCTGAAGTGCACCTCCTCCTTCGTCCAGGGAGCCCCCTCAAAGCTCAGGCTCCTGCAAGTGGATCCCGTGGAAGAGACGCAAATACCTCCTGCTGCTAACTCAGGCCACAAGTTCTTCTTAACTTATTTAAAGAAATAATTTTCCTATTTGTCAAACATAAAAATATTAATGGCCTACATGCATCAAGATGTTGATGTGAGCCACCTGGCAGAGGAAACTCCAGCCCCAGCAGGTGGCTGCCTTGACAGTTCCCTGAAGCAATTCCTTCCCGTGGAGATCACTTATGAAATCTAACTTTCTTGGTCTCTATTAGGAGAGTACTGGACTTTTCCAAATTATGATAGTCTATGATTTCTAGAATTTCTTTCTAGAAATACTGATATGAATCTGAAGGAAATTTTCTTACCCTTATTAGGAAACCAATGCTATAAAGTGTTAGGGAGAAAAAGGCAGGGGTGGAGGCAGTCAAAAAGGCCCAATGTCATGGCACCCAGGGAGAACAGAGCAGAGTCTCATTATGAAACTACCTTTTTCAATGCTTTTCAGGAAAATCACGCTCTCAGACAGAAGCATGCATTCTGTCCCCACAGGGATGCATACTATTATGTTTTAAGTGGCATACCTCTGTGCTGTGCTATGTTTCCCAAATGAACAAGTTTGTACTTCAATCCTTACATTTCTTGTTTCTCATGCAGTGCATTCAATACGAATCCCTCTAGGACCAGTCAATGTGTCATTTGACATCAGTAGGTCCTTAAGAAACAATGTAAATACACGCCAGCTCAGATGTCTCAGGAGACCCCAGAGGCTCCAGTCAGGGCAGGGCAGGGCTCTATGCATGTGCATCTCAGTGTGGGCACACAGCTGGTGGGTAGCAACCTGCTGTGAAACAGAGATCACAGATGGCTAGGCCCTCCTTTCAACTGGATAATTTTTAAACTTGGCTTTTCCCTGAGCCATAGTGAGGTCTGGTGAGACTTTCAGGGGTGTGAACACATGTGAGACTTGGCCCATTCCAGCTCAGTGCCATGAACTTGACAATTCCATAGAGGGCTGGTAGCAGGGATCATCACGTAGGCCCATCAACGCCCATGGTTTTGCCTGCTTTGGCCACACAGTGCTCTTTGCCTCACACAACCACATTACACTCTTTGGCAAATGTTCAGGCTGGCCCTTTGGAGACACATTCTCTGCCTAGGACTTATCTTAGACAAAGGGGGAGAAAAAGAGATGGCATTAATTAATTCCCAGTCATGTCAATGGGTTTCGGTCAAAAAGGAGCAAAGGGGCTTAGTAATATTTTAATACCCTCACACCTTATCATGTACACGAGATAGTTCAGGTTCTATTTAGTATTTAAGTCAAGTTTCAGTTATTTTAGCTGGGGATACAGCTCAGTGGAATAAGTGCTTGCCTGGCAAGCACAAGGTCCTGAGTTCGATCCCTAGTACCGCAAAAAAAAAAAAAAAAAAGTTTCAGTTATTTTAGCAGTAGACAAAGTAAAAGCTGAGTGAATCACACATTAACATCCAGAAAGCCTTTCCCAACCTGAAGATGGCCAGTAACTTTCTGCTTGCATTTCCATTAGCAAAACAAATGTTTCAATGAAGCATCCCAAATTCTTAGAAGAATCAGAGATAAGAAACTCCTGCCAGCAACTTCAGTGTCCCTGGACCAATTCAGTGGTTTGTGTCTTGGCTGCACTCCCACTGACAGGAGGACTCTTTGGGAAGACAGAGCCCATTTGAAAGGCAAGTGTTACTTATAAATTATCTGCAGATGGTCCAGTTCCTACAATTTCCATGTTGCTCAGATTTTCAGAGTGGAAATTTTAATCACAGACCATTTGAGGTTGGTTTTGTCTAAACTGAGGACAATTTTAAGAACTCAGATGACAAAAGTAGGAAAAAGAGCACCTCCAGCGACTGCTCAGGGAGCCCTGCCCTTGCTTTTGGACACTTAATCACCACTTGTATTCTGCTTTGCGATTCACAAAGCCCTGTTCTCAGACTTCTAGACAGACCTCCTCCCTTTGCACCTGCGATGAACTACTGCAAACATCTTCCTAGGAGGGAGCCAAATCAAATGCTAAATTTACTTTTCAGAGTATCAGATATACGCACAGATTAGTTACAAGTTCCAATCATAATGGGTCACTTAAACACTTTGACACAGGAGCTAACATCTCCTGTACACACGTCCATTTTCCTTCTGTGCTTCGGTCCTTCCATTGGTCCTTCCATTACAGTGATGCCTCAGCTGTCCAACTCAAGTCCTTCCAAATTCTTCATGTTTGAACACTGAGAAGTTTGACAGTGGAACATATTTTTCCCGGAAGAAAATAATGGAAAACCAAATAATGGGCTCCAAGGCCCAAAAACATACTTATAAATGCATTTCTCCAGGACTTAAACACACTTTGTAATGATTTCTTTCTTTAATTTTATTATGGTTCTCACCGTTTTCCTCTTAGCTTTACTGCTGGTATCACTTACTTTCTTTGGGGCCATGGTTACAATATATTATATAGACAACACACACACAAAAAGCACAATGATGACTATTTTAACGTACTTACACAAGTGCTATATGTTGTCTAGGCTGTCAGTACTTAGACTGAAGTGTTATCCCTTTGTGTCCGTGCAAGACAATGCATGACTCACTCTGCGCCCATACAGGTTTTTTCAGGTCAGATTTTGGGTTTGACTCTGGAGCAAAATTACAAGCACCAAGCAGACCTATTTTTTAACTTTTCTGTTTGAGTAGTGGGAAGCGAATTTGACAGCCAAGGTATCATTGTATTTCTTTCATGTATCCATGCTAAGGATATGGAGGCCTTCCTATGTGTCAGGAATAGGATCTGCTGTTATCAGGAGTCAAAACACATTCCCCTTCTGAAGGCAATGGGAGACACGAGTAGAACTTGAGTTCTTCCTCAAGAGAGCCCTGTGGAACCTCATAAATTCTCGCTTGTGAGTGTCCATGTTTGCGAAGGAAAGCTCTTTACTTCTGCCGGTGATGAATACAACCTTGGGGAAAGATTATCTGAGAGCTTTAGTTCTCTGGCTATCTTTCTTTTAGTTTTCCTTTACTTTTCATCTGAAAGCAGCCTGCCAGATGGGTGTATCAAGTGAACTATAATGCAAGGGTTGCAATCCACAGGCCTAGGAAGAGCTGCTTGGTTTTGTAAATAAAGTTTTGATTGGAAGACAGCCTCATTCATTCTTTCAAGTATTGTCTATGGCTCCTTTTACATTACAATGGCAGTGCTGAATAGTTGTGACCAAAACCCAAGGCACAGAAACCTAAAACCCTGCTATCTGGCCCTATCAGAAAAAGTTTGCCAACATTGTTATTCTTGAACACATTCATTCCTTTTATTATTGTATATTGGCTTTCTAGCTTCTCTAAAAATTCTTTTTTACTCTTTTTTAAATTTTATACCTATACCTTTATTTCTTTAAGTTTATTTATTTGCTTTTTTTAGTACATGTGCCCGGTACGCAATGTTTACCTTCCTTGTGTGGAGCTGGTGCATGTGGCAGAGCACATCTTAGTTCCTGTTTTCATCCCCTTTTCCTCCTCTTCCTCCCTCCTCACTCCCTCTCTGGATCCCTTTCCCATTTGAGAGAGAGCTCTCTCCCTACTTCTTACTACCTATCTGAAAATGTCCTTTTGAGCAAGTTTTTAAACCTGTTACTTGCCCATCTTCCTGCATATAAGACCAAGTAATATACACAGGGGAAGAGTCCAGAAAGAAAACAAATAATGCAGGCCTGGAAGTAATTTACAATCATCTTCCAGATATTTGGGATTTTGATAAGGTCTGCCAAAAATTGTAGTCATACGTGAGATTGCATTTTCCACATATAAATAAGTGTAGGTGATTGTAATATCTAATTCAAAACTTCAGCCTATCCAGAAGAACAAGAAAAAAGCTTTTCTTTCTCTACTTGAAGCGTAAATCAGCCAAGCTAAACTTCCTCTCAGGCCAAAAGATGTCGGTGGAGTTCACATCATGGTGAATATTATTACAGCTGAGAGAGAAGAGGCCCTAAACTGTTTCCAGAAGGTCGGTCTGAAGCATCCTGAGCCCTGCGCTGGGATGATGACTCCCATCTAGTTAAAGGTAGGACTCAAGGTGTGTCATGTGAATGGGGCTAACTGTGTATTTCCTTAATGTTTTGACTCACTGGCACACTCTTTCCTTCTCTTAAGCGTGTAGGGGGAGCTTTTCGTTTCAGAAACCTCCCCAGAATGGCTGGAAGGTGCCTTCCTCTAAACTCTCTGGGTGGCAGCAGCCTTGCAGAGCAGGCGGCAGGAGGGAGTAACTAACCAAATAACCTCTTGAACTTTGTGGGAAAGGCAGGCAGGATACAGCTGCTCCGGCCAAACATTTCTCCCTGCTTCTTTAGAAGCTACTTAGGAGGCTTTCTTCAGTGCAGAAAGAGCAAAAGGGTCGAATCGCTTCGTTTTTCTGGGGGCTTCCATATCACCCGGAGGTCAAAACCCAACTAACCCAGCGGGGTGAATACTGAATGGAACAAGCCCTGCTGAAGAGCAAGGCATTTTGCCTTTGTGGGGAAGAGTCATCCAGGAGGAGCCAGGGACTTTGGACAGAATCCAGAGCAAACAGCCCCTGAAGGCAGCGCTCCCCACACACCCAGGGTCTGTCGCCGCTTTTAACACACACACACACACACACACACTATGCCAAATGCAGCAAAAACATCCCTACGGAACCCTCAAGAAAACAACCAGAAAACCATTGACTGCAATGTGCCAGCCTGGGAGTTTGGGCAATTAGAGACAGAAAGCTTCAACTTCATGAATATTCAATAAGAATCAATAAAAGTGCCTTTGGAAAGTTCCCATCTAGAACTTCCAGCTCATTCCACATTTACCTTCTTTCCAAAACATCTGATATGAGAGCCTTCCTCTTCCTTTCCCAGAGAATGTTGGATGTGTGCTAGGTTTTCCATATCAACTGTACAAAACAATGACTTTCCCTGTTCCTTAACTGAGAGATATTAAGATTTGCAAAGGAGGTATTCATTTTGTTAAAAATAGTCAGCATTATAATATTTAATGCATTCATGACAATTAATAACTAACTGAAATAAATTCTTTGATTTTAGTAAATTTTTTTGACTTAAGACGTTAGGAAAAGAACAGTCAAAATTTGAGCACCCTTTTTTAACTTAAAAGTTTTTGATATGCTATTACTATTTCATTTTAATTTTGAGGTACACACTGATTAAAATGAAGAGGCATATAAACTATTATTAAAATTGCTGTTTTCTTATTACCCATGTTTGATTAGTATTTAGCAATGCCACTAAATATTTTTAAAACACAAATTTAAAAAAACATAGAAAATATCTCATTGTATCATACCTAAAAACTTATAACTCAACCAAAGAAAAGAGAATAATTTGGCAGAAAAACATAGATTTAACTGTCAAATAGCTCTTCATTACTATCAGATACTTTAAGAAAGTTGCCCAGATCTCTGAACCTTATTTTCTTGTCCACAAGATGGGCATAGTGAAATCCACCATGCAAACTTGTTGTGAGAGCTGGAGATGAAATAACGAGACTGAAGGAAGGCTTCCTCTTCTCCTGAGGGTTTGTAGGAACTAATGAACAATAGACAGATTAGTGAAAGAAAAAGATGTACAGGTTTAGGTTGTCATGCAGAGGGTAGTGCCTGAGAGTTCAGTGAGTGCTAGATATCTGTGCATTGCTTTTTCATAGGAGGGGAGAGAATACAGGTAACCTTGAAGGGTAGGAAATTTTAGGGATGAATGGACTTACTTTAGCAGGATGCTATATTTTTGGGTAAAATTAATTGTTCTTTTCTCACTTTCGATACCTTGGGATTTTCCTTTATATTGGTAGGTGTTTGTTATTTCTCATTGAGGGGCCCTGCCACCTACATCAAATGGGCAGGCCCAAGCAAGACAAAAAACACTAGGCACAACTTGTCTGTAAAGTTGGGTCCTATGATTTCCTTAAACTCTACAGAGATGTAGGGAATCCAGAAAGCAAGAAAGGAAGAACAAATTCAGATCCCTAACATTTATTGGTTATTAAATACGACTACTCATTCTTTTGTGCACCGCATATTTATTGAGCAACTACCACATGTGTCAAGCTTTGTTCTAAATGAAAGGATATTACAACAAAGAAGAAAGGTAAGACCTCCACTTTGATGGGGCTGATTTATGGAATGCTTCTTGAATCTCAGGGACATTTCCTGAAGCCTATTCACCTGTTACTTCCAGAATATTGTGCATTAAGTATTACTATTTCTTTTGTGTTGTTGTTGTTGTTGAATTTTTTTTTTTAAAATGAGCTTTGAGTGGGTTGGTTTACTTGACCAAGAGAGCAAGTAAATTGGAACAAGAGTCAGGATGTGAATCCAGGCAGCTGGATCCAGAGCCTACATGTTTCATTGCCCTCTTTTAAATGAGATAAACCTTCAAGTACATGCAGTCTTCACTTAGAATGATAGTGCAGGATCATGAAAATGACTGTGCTGGTAGAAACCTTACAAAATGATAATCTCTAGGAAAAAATGATTAGAAATTGTAGTCAAAGTATTAACAATTCTGCACAGCTTATAAAATGGCATAAAATTGGTAAAGTAAATATTTATCATATGATAACTCAACAGACTAGAAATAATATCAAAAATTAAAAAGTTTGCTTTGTTTGAACAGTGTGTGTTCTCTGTGCTTTTATGTGTCCAAGAGGACACAGGGGGGAGGCTCAAGAAAAACAGAGTGTGCAGTGTTGGGGTCTCAGGTCCTGGTGACCAGAGGCACAGCACAGGAGAAGGCCTCAGAGAGGTCAGGAGGGGGAAGACAGGAGCCAGGGCAAGGTTTAGGCCAGAGCCTTTACTGAGATTTCCGAAGGGAAAGGAAGGCAGGGAGGATGAAAAGTTCAGGTTGTCTGGCTTGAATAATTTCAGTGGGTTTTATGCTATGGGGTCCTGCTTGCCTGGTGATGGCCCTGGGGTGACCAAGGCAGAGAAATATTGCTGTCTGGGGTTGGAGAGCCGTGGAAAGGAGGCCTGGCTCTGAGCTGGGTAGTTTCCGTATCACAAGCATGCTCCTGATTGAGTCCTTTCTATCAAGACCAGTTAGTCCAAGAGGGACAGTCTCATCTAAGCCAGGAAGGTTATTAAGGTGTCAGAGCATCATAATATACAGGAGAAATAGATTGAATATATACAGCTCTGCCTTTTTCTCATAGAACTTATAATACTGAGCAAATGTCTCCTTTACACCTTGGTGAATTGTCAGTTACTTTTCTAAATTTGGATTCAATTCTGGCATTTTGTCCTTGGCACTTTGAATACCATGAAGTATCTTTGAGTGTTCCACTAATGTCATTTTTTTCGTTGTTGCTATCACTTCCTCTAGGAAATCATCTTCCTTTCATCTCTTCCTTATTTATGTCAGTAAGTTCACCTTTATTCAGTTTCTTTTGGTTCCTCAGGTAGAGTCTAGAATGACTATCATCCTTCCTATACTGAGCTGTAACTTCTTGACTCTGTTCATGTTCAACTTGAATTTCACTTCCTGTGTTTTCATCTTTGATTCCTTTGCTGCACTTTCATGTTTTGATGGCTGCTTCCCTCCACTGATTCTTCTTCTTGCAAAACATCCCATGAGCTCTCCCTTGAAGACAAGGTAGGCTTTGCTGTCTGTGTGTGAACTGAGTGACAGGCACAGAGACCTGGCACTGAGAGATTTGGAAAGAAGTAACATGGTCAGTCACTGACTGTGATGCAGATACTTACAAAGAGATTTCTATCCTAAACAGCTAGCATCAAAATGCATGCTTCATGCAAGTACTGAGAGTTCCTGTACATGGTGATTGAAAATTGAACCGTGCTACTTCTGTATAACCATCTGCAGATGTGGCTGAAGTTGGAGGACATGGGAATCCCATCCAGGGAGGAATACCTGCTTCTTGTTGTTGAATCTTGCACAACAGCAACAGAGAAATGATAGTACATCTTAAAGAAGGCAACACTGGTTTTATTTCGCCAAGTTGTTTTTTTGCCTGTGCAAAATTGCAGGGTGTGGTCACAGAGCACTATTATTAATTGCACAGTTGAAAATTCAGCCCACACATCTCTCCTCACTCAAGAGGCCTGCTCTTGTAAGGTAATTTTGTCTAGTTTTCAAAGCTGTAGAGAAGATATTTCCTGTCTTCATGAAAAACACTTCCACCCTTTTCCGGTTGGGGGAGGAAATAGAAAGAGAATTCCGTCTATCACAACAGGAGAGAGCTACACACCAAGCTCCTACTCCCGATCTCTGAATGTACAGTCAGAACTCAGGTACAAATATGAGCAATATGCCACCTGCACAGGCCCCCAGGGTATCAGAGCAAGCCTGAAGGAAACCAGCAAGCTCTGAAGTTAGCTGTTTCCTTTGCCACAGCTGGTCAAGTTTTCATGGCCTGGATTTCATGGGTCTCTTTATACATTGGTGTACGTATGGTGGGGCCTGGATGGAAGAGTGAAGAAGTCTGCAATGGAGAGTCTTCAGCATTGGTTACTGTGGAAAGTGAGAAAAGAAGCAGAGGAAGAGAGGGCAGGGAAGGGAAGGGTGAGGGCTATTTGGATCATTTAGAGTATGTGTTAAGGTTACTGTGATCAGACAGAAATGCGTAGCAAGGACAAGAGTATCTTAATTCAGGTTTCTCAGAAGCAGTTCCTGAATTCAAGAAAGTAACAATTTAATTTAGGTAGTAATCCAAAGAGGAACAGTCAAATAGGAGAAATGAGACATAGATGGCAAAAAAGCAACACAGGATAGGCCAATGAACTGGTTACTGATGTGAGTGATTGGGGTTCAGTTGCCCTTTGGAGTGATGGAGAGCATGGCTCCGAGTGCCTCACCCTGGGAATGAGAAAGCTAGAGTATTTGCAGATCAGCTCTCCCACTGGTGGCTGGCTGCCTGCTGTCTAGCAACTTCCCAGCACTTGTGCCCAATTCTACATGTGAAGCACACCACCAGGAGGCCAGAGGAAGCCTAAAGGCACAAATTCTTGTAATTCAAAGCCATCTGGAGTACAGGAAATGGCCAGAGAATCGGTAGTGTCTGCCGTTGGGTTCTAAACATGGTCTAGGCAACTATTCCTCGTGCTTTGTCTGTGGGTTTTTAAAGCTTATGTTATGGCTACAGAATAACTTTATTTTAAAGATAACAGGAAAACACTGATGGGAACAAGTGCTTTATGTGAGCAGAGTCCCCAAACGTATAAGGCACCAGCCAAGTATTTTTACTTAAACCACTGTTCTTAGAAATCTCATTGAATCACCACTGCAGTCTAGATCCTAATAAATACACAGAATAATGCTGGAGTTTAGGATACAGCCCCCAACACCAAGCAGGAGAACCCAGTGTTTCTACAGCATGAAGACCTTGAGCAAGATGTACAGAGTCAGGATCAGTGGACCTCAGCTCACCTATGTCATGCGAGTTGCTTCCCTTGCTTGGACCAAAGGAGAGCTCAGCCTCTTCTAGAATTTCCTTTCCTTGTGGAAGGACCTTGTACAAGAGGCAACATGATTGAGTCCTCCCTGGCTCCTCTGCAAGTCACTGCTTGAATTCAAGTCGGCCTCACCAAACCAGTCCTGAGCTCTCAGTGCTCAGAACTGTCAGCAAACCTCCCACACCCTGTTTGTGTTGGCTTGTATCACTGTGCCACGCTGGAGGTGTCAGCTAAAGCTGTTTACTGGCTTCACTTAAAAATACCTGGAGGTGTTCTTAAAATTCTGCTTTGTGCAACATTATGGACAGGAATGGCAATGAGGCAAGAAATTAGTGGAGATAAATAGAACATAACTAAACAAAATTATCATAAAATCATGGAATAGCTTGAAAAAGTATTATGTACTTTAAAATTAATGCCATATACATATCAGATATATATATATATATATATATATATATACATATATATATATATACTCACACATATACATATAGAATTTCAGGAGATCTTACTGTCTTTGTAAAACTCATCCAACCATGTTTAGGCCATATCCAGGTTAAGTTCCAGTCTGAAATGTGTTCTTCAAAGATAAAAAAAAAAACAAAACATAGTTGAATTAAATGCTAATTTAATAGGTTTGAAAAATATTAGCACTAAATATCAGACTTCAGTTGCTAAAGCTACCATAAGAATTTCCTTCCGTGGCTGCCCCGCTGTGGGCCCCGCGGCTGCTCCTCTGCTGCTCCACAGTGGGCCCGGTGGCTGCTCCACTGAGGGCCCCACTCAGGGCACCTCATGGACTGGACCCGCCCCCACCCATAGCACGATGACAGGGTGGAGCCGGGCGGTCTGCTGTGAGCATATGTGCTTTCCCACCTCCAACCATGGCAGTTTGTATACACCCCTGTATGTTATAGTATAGTCTGAGACAGCTATATCTCTTCCCAAGGTGAGAGTCCAAGGATATAGATAAACCCAGGAGTACAGTTATTATCACAGGGAAGATGACTGATTGAGTGGTAGGGCAACCGAGATGAGGGAGGAGAAAAATTGAATGATCAAATGGGCCATCATCTGTGTAGCTGAGTAACAAAGGTGAAGGTAACATTATGTAGGACAGCATCCAGAGCTAATTCCCTTCTATGTTCTCTATAATTCTGTATTTCCTCAGTCGTTTTTGTATTAACAGAAGTGAAGATAACTTTATATTATACAGCATCCAGTGCAAATTTCCTACTATCTTCTCTATAATTTGGTATTTCCTTTAATGTTTTTATGTTAACTAATGTGAAGATAACTATGTAATACAACATCCAGTGCTAATTCCCTACTATCTTCTGTATAACTTTGTATTTTCTGTATTGTTTATGGCTTTTCTGGTTCATATGTCTCCATTCTTTTGTCTTTAAAATAAAATTAAAAAAAAAAAAAGAATTTCCTTGATGCTTTTTGTAGGGTTAAGGATCATTCGCTGGTGAGATGTGGGTAGATCCAAATTATACACAGCAAAAGGCTAAAATCTCATGCAGAGTTACCAGCTGCCTGTATCAAATGAAAACTAATTAGAACAGCACTGGTCCCACCTCCAGGAACCAAAAGCTGAAAGAGGAGAGAGATCACACAGCCAGTCTGACACTCAGGGCCTAAACCTAGCTTTCATGTCTTCAGTATTGCACAACACTTGATGGCTCCTCTGCAACATATTTTTACTTCATCCTAATGCACTACAACCCTAGATTAGAAGAGAAAGCCTAAATCAGCCTCTCAGGCTTCATCATCCTGTTTCATAGTCATGCACCCAGACACTTGCCTTACTCAAACCTGACCCATAAGCCCTGGCCACCTGTCTTGGCTCTAACGCAGGTAGAGATTAGTCAGAAGGGAAAGTGAAGAGGGAAGTCAGGAGAGGAGTGGGGTGAGCAATTCTTTGCAAGTGAAGAGGCTCAAGTAACAATGACAAAATTCCAGCCTTGCTGCCCTTGCGCAGCCCAAGAATAACATCCAGGCATCAACATCTCTGCCTCCCACATGCTGACACACAGTCTCTTTGTCTTGTATTGAACCTTTAAACAAGAAAAAAACTCAACTTTGGTTTTCCTCCTCCTAAGAGTTGAATAGATTTAAGAAATGTTTCTAAAAGTCATTTGAAGGTCAGCTTGTAAACCAAAGCAGAAGAGTGGTTTTTTCTTTCTTGGAGTATATCTGTAGGAGAGGAGCTTGCTGTCACTATGGTATGAACATTCTTTAGCCCCCAAATAGACACAAATTCCTTTATCAGAGTTGCCCGCAGAAAGCCAGTATTAATGGGGCATGAGTTCGTTCTACATGGAAAAGAAAGGTTTTGTTTCCTTGCTCCTGACTGGGGAGGGGTGGGGGTAGAGGGCAGAAGAGTGAATTCTTAGGTCAAATTAAGACACATGGAATATTTAAAGCACCACAATGCACCTAAGTCATTTAATTCTTAATTGTGTCATTTGGCTGATATTCAAACCAGGTACACTTGGAAAGTATAGCTAAAGGACTGACAAATGTAGAAGATCTGAAATGGATAGCATATCTATGCAAGTCAGAACTTTAGTTAAATGATTACAAAAAGGGGAAAGGAGGGAAAGAGAGAAAGAGAAAGAAAGAAAAGAAAGAAAGGAAGTTGTTAGTGGTTACCATGTGCCAGGCACTTTCCTGAGTGCTTTGTGTAATTTATTTAAGCATCATAACAGTCCTGAGTGCCAGCTACCATTATCCACTGTGCTTTGCAGATGGATAAATTGGTGTCCAGCATAGCTTGGTGACCAGCTCAAGGCTACTGAGCTACTTACATAGTCGTCAGGAACTGACTTGAGAAAGTTGGGCTCTAGAAGGCATGCTCTTAGCCGAGGTAGCATATTGCCTCTCAGTGCCTAGAGTACAAGTGTGATGCCTAAAATAGAACATGGCATTTTGTGTTTCACTCATGAATGTATGTGGCGTGGTAGCGTGTCTATGCCAGGCATTGCACACTAGGAGCTGAGAAGACAGTTGAAAACAGATGAGGCTCCTGCTCTCTCACATTTAGATTCTCACCCAGACAGATCCACAAAAACAAATGAGCAAAAATCGGTAGAAACCAATAGAAAGCTGCAGTAAGAGCTAGCGGAGAAGCAGAGCTCGTGCAATATTCAGTAAGGAGAGGGGACTCTTCATTTCAGTTCTTCCGGAAATCTTGGAAAAGGATTGTATGGAGGTTGTTTATTTTAGGAAATGATCCCAGGGAGGAGGAGGGGAAACTAGGGAAAGGAAAACAAAACAAGGAGAAAAACTGAAACAGATACATTGTCAAGTTGGCCGCTCACTGGAAATGGGGACAATCCTGCTAGGACACCAAAGAGCCAAGTAGAATATAGGTCCCCACTGTTCACCCAAGGAATGGAAGATATGACCTTTGGTCTGCCGGCTCCCCTTGGTCATAAGCCATTAGTTTCTTCACATTTCCAGACTGTACAGGCAGCACCAGAGAAATCCTGAAGCAGAAACTGAAAGAAGTGGGTGCATCTGAGGTCAGGTGCCGCCAGGTAGACCCTGGACAATGCTCTCTGTTGCTGCAATGGATGCAGTAAAAGGGGCACTGAGAGGTGGACGGGCACAAGTGGTGACCAATATGGAGGCCCACTTAAAGTGCGTGGGTCAGAGAGGCGCTTTGCAGAGGTGGCTTCTAGGCTGACATTTAAGAAAGTCAAGAGGCCAAACATGGCCAGAGCTGAGGGACAGTGCTTCCAGACACAGGAAACAGCAGACTGAAAAGCCTCGTGAAGAAGCTTGCATCTTTTAGGAACTGAAAAATCAGAGTAGGTCTGATAGGTAAGGGTAAGGGGCAGATCAAGGTGTTAGCATAAGAGGGGCAGTGGGCAGATCATGCAGAGGCATGGACATCATGATAAGGGTTTTATTTTAAGTACATATAAGTTCATGGAAGAGTCATAAAAATGCCCCTCTATTAAACTCTGAATAAGGAATCCTAACAGTTTCAGAGCTAGGAGAACCATGGTGTGAAGGACAAGGGAAATTGATAGGACTGGCCTAAGGCCCACACGGAAGTGAAGTGAAGACTTCCCTCCACATCAGGGCAGGCAGATCATTTTTCTTGGCTATTGAGCTCAGGAAGCTATGCAGTAGAGCTGGAGTTAGCAGACAGGAATCCAGTCTCTGTCACAGACACTGCCAGCGAGAACAAATTAGCCCCAAGGCTGCGAAAGGACCGGGAGAAGAACTGGATGGAGACAGAAAAACTCTTGAGAACCCCTAAGAGCTTTGTCCTGTGTCAGCATCGATCATCCCGTCAGTGTGACGGTCGTTGTCGTCATCCCTGTCTCAGTGCTGGTTGCGGTCCTTGTCATCATCATAACGATAATAATAGTTTCAAATCTCTAATACCTAGGGGAATGAGAACTCTGAGAGAAATGCCTGAATTTCTCCCCTTCAATTTCATCTCAGTTTTCCCTGAAGTGTCTTTAACTTTGACTTCTTTTGCATGTTTTGCTGGGCCTAAATGAGGCATTAACAGTCTGGTTCAGGCCTCAACAAAATCCCTTTCCCTTGAGATATTTGTTGAACCCTAATTGTCTGTGTTTATTTAAACATATTTGCCACATGATTAAATGAGCAACACAAAGCCCTTGGGAGTCATTAGACATGTAATTGCCATTTCCCTTGCCTACCTGACCTTTTCTTAGCTTACAGGTACATCAGTGTACATCCCGTCTTCCAAAGCACCTTTTATGGTCGTGTTAGTCAGAGCAGTCTAACTGCTTGACAAGTTCAAAATGCTGGTATCTCAGCACAACAAAAGTTTAATTCTCATTCTTGTTCCATTCCCATGGAATAGTCTCTATTCCACGAGTCACTTGGAGATCCAGGCTTGCTCCTTTTCCTAGCTCCAACTTCTTTTAGTTCTTTGGGATGTCTCCATTTGGCCAGCACATGGAAAAGGGGCCACAGCTGGTAGGTGAGACATTCACTCTGATCAGCACTAGCGGAACGGCCCACCAAGTCCACAGGGATTGAGAACTGTCTATTGGGGAATCTAAAGGCATAAGGGATGTGGGGAAGCACGAGCTGCGCCTACCACAGTGGTGGAGAAAACCAAAGCACAACTATTGACCTTCCATGGAAATTATTGAAACTAAATATTCTTTATCATGTCATATAGGGCAGGGTGAGAGAAAAGACTTAGTTTATTAAAGTACATATAGTTAACAGTTCAGAGAATACAGTTCCTCTACTTCCAGAGGTTAGGAAAAACCCAAGGAAAATGTGTAAGGGTAACCATTGAAAAAATATTACACTATTTAATTCCAATAACCAAATGCCCCCAAGACATTTTAAGTGAAGTACACTTAGGTATCTTTCTCTATGACTTTGTATTTCTGAAACTTCTGAGTTTGCATAAAAACTCCTCTTTCTCTCTCTTGCTTTCTCTCTCACTTTCTCTCTCTCCTCTTTCTCTTTTTCTATCTCTGGTAAAATAGACATAAGGCAAAATTTTCCATCATTCAGTAGTGTTCAGTACATTCATACTGTTCTACAACCAACCTCCCAAACTATTTCTAAAACTCAGAATGATGTCTACTTTCAAGAAAACATAAAATCTATGTTTGCCATTCCTCACAGAAAGACCACAAGCATTACTTCATTGCTCTGAGACAGTAATATTGTTTTGGCTTACAAAGGGTCTTTAGTGAGCTGATCATTATCCAGGGATGTTACTTCTTTTGTTTGTCTTAGAGTTGTGCTAAAATATATGTAACAAACTTAAAAACTCTGCCATCTTAACCAGCGTTTGTTTGGTGCTAGGTATTGAACCCAGGGCCTTGCGCATGCTAAGCGTATGCTCTACCACTGCACTACATCGCCAGCCTATCTTCTTATGTGTGTATAGTTCAGTAATGTTAAGTGCAGTCACATTTTTGGGCAACAATCTCCAGGACTTTTTCATCTACAAAACTGAAATTCTATATTCAATTGAACAACAATTCTCTCCCCTTCTGTCCCCGTGGCAACTACCATTCCCCTTTCTGTATTTATGAATTTGACTATCATAGGTATTTCCTATAAACAGAATCATAAAGTATTTGTCTTTGTATCTGGCTTATTTCAGTAAACATAATGTCTGCAAGGTTCTTCTATGTTATAACATGTGTCAAAATTTATTACTTTTTAAAAGGTCAGAGATTAATGACAATTGCAGTAATGATTCCACTATGTGTACATCACTGAGTTCAGTCAAGAGTGCAATTCAGCATTTAGTCATGACTGGAAAGTCAATCCTTCAGGAATGGCTGGGATATGCAATGCACAACTCAGACATTGCCAGTTAGAATTTTCTCTATTACTAAGGTTTAAGAGTTGTATATCACTGGTGTCATTAGATATACTGTATAATGTCTAGGTGTCTCATAATGGTGGTTTACAATGGTAACAAAAGTGGTCTGCCCATCAAACATACTTCTTGCATCACTAAATATTGTAAGACCAACAACTCAGTTGGGAGTACCTTCCTTGGGCTCAGTGTAGTACACCTTCTTAGGTGAGTCTTTTCAGGAATCTCTCACTTCCATCTCTACTATTGGTACCTGGTTCAAGAAACCACACTGAGAGTCTCTGGGAGGGTCATGATCCCTGGGGATGCTATGGAGGTAAGGGCTCCTTAGGCCACATACTCTACTGATGCAGGAGAAACTACCTGCAGCTGTCACAGAGGCAAATCTTCCTGAGAAGGACAGAGCAGAGCTCCTGTCCCTATTTCCTAGAAGCTGGAGCTCCTCTCTCTGTAGGGTACACTCACAACACATAGGAGGCCCTTGAGGACAGTTACCAGTGGAAGGGAGGCAAAGCTTTATTTCTCTCCTTTTAGAGTCCCTCTGGGCCTGAGAATTTACTTGATATAAGACAGATTAATGGAACAAAAGCATACACATTTGATACGTTCTGTATGACATGTGAGCCTGCATAAGGAAATGAAGACCTGAATGACAGAACCTACATGTTTTCATATTATGTCAAAGAGAGACAAGTGATCATGAAAAAAATAGCTAAATTAGATGTAGAAGGCTAAAGGAAGATAATAATTATTTTAATAAGGTCCATTTGTACAGAATTCATTTGCCTATGATGTGTCATTAAATGTTTCATTTCTCTTGGTACAGGGAAGGCATCTTTCAGTGGAAATCTTTATCCCTGGTTTTCAGGGAGAAGATTAGAAGGCGTTTCCTGCATCTGCTGCTTTTCAAGTTTTTTCAGCTTAATGTAATCCTTATGTTGAAGTTGTATATTTTCGGGTGGCATATTTTGCTACCCATTACCAGTTTAACCTCTTTACACCTCTGTTATGGTTTGTGTCTGAATGTCCCCCAAAGCCTCATATGAGTGCTACACCCGCCCTGTGGAGGGTAGTTTGCATACAATGTAAGGGAGGGAAAGAGGCTGCCTGGTACTGCGCTCCTCCCTTTTGCTCCTGTTGCTTTGGCTAGCTTCCGTGCCACCATGAATGGTTGCCCTCTGCCATTTGCCACTCTGCCTTGGAACCAGCCAAGTATGGCCTGAAACCTCCATACACTGTGAGCTAAATAAACCTGTCCTTTCTTAACCTGGGGCATCATGTGTTTTATCTCAGCTGTGAGAAAAAAGTAACCAAGACACCCTCCTTCATCCAAGCCGTTCCCAAGCGCCTTGAACTTGCTAGCTCTTTCCTTGCCAGGCAAAGCAATTCGAGCCAGTATTTGGACTGATCAATCTCTCCTACACCCCCCAGCATATCTGAGTCTGAAGTTCACTCACTTATTCTTTTTCATCTTCCTTGGGATATCATAAGTTCCCAGACAGCTACTAGACTTGTGGCTTATTTGTCTATGACACAGAGTTTGTGCTGCAGTGTTTTGGTTGACAGTGAATAAAGAGCAGAGACACCCACCTACAGTTTCCCTGGTGCACTAGTGGTTCTAGGACAGGTAGTAGAAAGTTACCAATTATTCTCCCAAAAATGTCATGTGTTTAGGGGATTTATTTATACTTGCTTTGTTTCTCATCTCTCCAAACCTGGCATCTTATACCTACAACAGAGATTAATATTCATTAGCCCTGTAGGAGTAAAACCCTCATCAGACTCCACCAGAATGACTGTTCTCTACTCAACATATAATAATAGTTCCTTTTAAGAAGGCCAAGGAAGACTGCGTCTCTGCGGGGGCCCAAGTGCAACAGAAAGCCTGGTAATCAGACACCTGAGCGCCTAGCAGTGTCACTCTGAATGTACCTTTCCTTTTGTTGTCTTTGCCTGTTATTTTCCCAAGTCTTAGCTTCCATTTCATAGCTTTGCCACTCAGGTCAAGGTCAGAGGAAGAACTGTCTCTGGGTGGGAGGAACTGAAGTCAGCCACACAGGGCCTCTACCCAGTACAAACATTTAGCATCACCCAAGGAGTCTGGCTTTAGATTCTCACAGAGAAAAAAGAATAAAAATCTCCTTAAAAACATGCCAACTTTTCTTTGCTAGTATGCAAGATAACCTAGCTTCGATACAAAGAAGCCAGCCCCTTCTGAAGGGAAAGTGTTTCAGGGAGCACCGGAAGCCCTGGATTCTGTCTGTAGCCCTCACTGATCTATATGAACTTACACCCAGCTACTTCTTAAGCCCTTCCCCACACTGGCTCCAAACCACCACCTTCTGCCATATTTTTCCTGCTTCAATGTTGTGTGTAAAATTTCAAGAGATTCTCCAAGGTTTCACACCCAAGCAGTCAGTACTACTTAGGGCCTTTGGCCACTCACCAACCCAGAGGGCCTCCTGGGACTGAGCACCACAAAGCTGGCTTCCAACATTTGTGAATGAAATAAGACTAAATCTGACTACCTAGGAGCAGACATAAGGCACAAGCTCTCTACAAAGAGTGGAATTTGCTGGTTACTGGAGGCATTTGAATGCCCATGAAACCCACCTCAAGAAGGCTGGGGCAAACTACCCTGCCCACCCTTCTGCCTTACCAATACATACATGACAGAGATTTACCCTCATCCTTTAGGAGCCACCTGGGGTGCTGGGATCCATGAGTTGCTTTAGCAAATAAGCAAGATGCAAATAGTGAAAGAGAACAAACCACTCTCTTTTTGCCAGTGTGCTCTGAGAAATGGAAAGCTGTCATGTGAGAGAGGATGTTAGAGACAGTGTAACTCGAACGGGTAAACTTTACAGAAGACTAGCTGGATCAAATACTGATTCTGCCTTAGATTATCAGTGCCCTTAAGCAATTCTTATTCCTCTCTGTTTTTTTTCCTGTGTGTAATGGAGCTTGTGCGTGTGTGTGCATGTGTGTATGTGTGTGGCACTGGAGACTGAACCTAGGGCCTTTGCACTAAGCTACATTCCCAATCCTTTTTTATTATAAGATAGAGTCTCGATAAATTGCCCAGCCTGAACTTGAACATATAGTCCTCCTGCCTCAGTCTCTCAGGTGTTAGGTTTACAGGCATGCACCATTATGAGTACTATGATGGAGTTTCTAAGTGGACATAATCCATCATATTGTGTCTCTCAACTGAGGAAAATAGATGGGCCACATAATATCCAACATGTCACATTATAAATGTTATCTATGAACAATAATAATAATAAGGTTCATGAAGAAAAATATTCTATCTAAGAAATTCATAAATGATAAATAAATAGGATTGAGTCTATTAAATTTTTTATGGCCCTAAAATATCCTTCTCTGTTATTTATTTTTAATTCTTATTATATATTTATGATTATTATTATTTATACTTTCATTTTAGCACCTGTAACATTTCATGGTACACTTGTTTATAGTCTTAGTATTCTGAACTCTCTCTTCAGCATGGAATTATGTCTTATTTTTTGTTATGGTTTAAATATGAAGTGTTCCCTGAAGACTCATATATTAAAGGGCTTGATCCTTAACGCAGCACTGTTCAGAAGAAGGCCTAGAGCAGTGAATGGACCATAAGATGCTAACCTTATCAGTGGATTAATCCATAATAAGTCCATAGCTGAATGGGATCAGAGGAAAAAGGAGTTTATAGACAGGGTGCCTCTGAAGCCTATATCCCGTCCTTCGCACCTCCCTCTCTTTGGCTCCTTTCTGGTCTGTTTCCTGGCTGCTATAAGGTAGGCAGCTTTCCTCTGCCATACTTTTCCACATGATAGTCCTTCCTTGGAGCCAG
This sequence comes from Dinomys branickii, assembly GCA_004027595.1. Classification (NCBI taxonomy): domain Eukaryota; kingdom Metazoa; phylum Chordata; class Mammalia; order Rodentia; family Dinomyidae; genus Dinomys; species Dinomys branickii. Next base: position 35,082 of record PVLD010008373.1, read on the forward strand.
CTAACCATGGACTGAAACTTCTGAAACTGTAAGCCAAAGTAAACCATTTTTCCTTTAAGTAGTATATGTCAGGTATTAAGGCGGCTAATCATTGTATCACAATGCCACTGCTACTACCTGTATTACATTTATCTTTTTTTGAGTAAATGAAAATGAGGTCATAAGCCAATGAGAAAAGGATTTAAGCAATTAAAAGACAACTGTGAAAGGGAATTTTTTCTATTAAGCTAGAACAATTGTTTCTTACACAAACTATTTCTAGCAGAATGGCATTTTACTTGTTGACTATAAAGCATCCCACCCTCCCTCTCCTGTCTCTCATGAATGCCAAGTCACAGATTTATTTCCCACAGTTATTTAAGCACTTAGTCAGCTTGGGCTGCTATACCAAAACGTCATAGATTGAGTGGCTTAAGCAACAGACACTGATTTCTTACAGTTCGGGAGGCTAGAAGTCCAAGATCAGAGTGTCAGCAGATTTGCTTCCTGGTTAGGGTCCTGTTCCTGGCTTGCAAATACCTACCTTTAACTGTGTCTTCACATGGTAGAGAGACAGAGGACTCTGGTTTCTCTTCCTCTTGTAAGGACATTTCCATCATGGAGACCCACCCCCATGACCACATCCAAATCTAATTACCTCTCAAAGGCCCGCTTCCAAATACTGTCACTTTGGGGCTATCGCTTCAAGCTAGAATATTGGAGACATACAGCACTCTAACAAGTGCGCCAAGTATTAAACAACACCGTTCCCCCAAATTGTGAGAGTTTTGCCAGGATGTGTCTGCTTTGCCTTCCACATCTGCAAGCCAGGCATTTTAGAGTAGAAAAGAAAGGAGAAGCAACAACTGTACAAATGAGGACCTTAGTACGGAAACCACTAGATCTTCAATAAGTGCACATTTTAAGTGCCAGGGGGCCTCATTTAGTTTGTAGAACATTGATCAATCGGAACAACTATGGTGGATATAGTGGAAAATTAAGAGAATCACCCTCAGCACCTTATCAACTAACCAGACTATCATCTCAAATGGGAACTTATTCAGACCATTACTCAGATGAACATGAACTCTTACTACAAATTACTACATAGGTTTTGGATCCCCGTGCAAAATGCAGATGCATGGTCTTCTGAAAAGAAAAGAAAAGAAAAGAAAAGAAAAGAAAAGAAAAGAAAAAGAAAACTATTAAGCATTTCCAGATGGTGATAGTAGAAGATTCAGCCAAGCATGTGTCCCCCTCTTGAGCACAGGTCCATAAACCCACCCTCCCTACTGATTACTATGTCTTAAGTCCAGTGCCAGGAAGTCCCAGCCCCTTCTGCGGCATGTAGCTGCTGCAGCAGAAAAATAAAAGGGAGCAAAGCGAAACAAACCACTAAAAACACACTGTCAACACCAGCAACCTTGGCTGTCTCCAAAATTGCCACACTTTCTTGTAGTCTTCCTCGAACGACTAGTTTCCACTAGTGTTTTCCCTCTTCGGGGTTTGTCTCTCACGCAGTTCAAGGCTAAAAAACAGAAACAAACCTCGAGAGTAAGTGTGGAAACCAGATTTGCGGTCCTGATGCCGCAGCTAGGACCAGGCCACAGCCGCCTCCCAGCGCCGCCTTGTTGGTAGATCCGCTCCTCCCACCGCAAGTCCCTGCCTCGCACAGTGAAGGGCACAAGTGCTTAAAATTGCTTTCTGAATATTCCCTTCCAAACTGGAAAAAAAAGTGTAAATGGCTGTAACTGTGAGGGAAAGAAGAGAAGCCGAGATGCCTGGCAGCAGGGGCGGAATCTTTTTCTCGCTGGCGGAGAGTTTGATAAGGAACCTGGATCCCAGCGGCCTCACAATGGCCTATTTATCCGCCTCTACGCACCGCGCAGCCGGTCTGGGAATCACGGGGGTGGCAGGCGTCCCCGGAAAACTGCTGCGCAGGAAAGCCGGCTGATAAGTGATCTGCAGACTGCGCTTCTTCCTTCCTGGGAAGCAGCCACAAAGGCAGCCAGCTGACCCGGGCGAGCGCAGCTCCGGCCGAGGAGGCCAGAGGCGGGGGAGGGAACCGCGGACGGGGATCGCTGTCCCTTCGCCGCGAGTTTCCGCCGGCAGGAGCACCCCGCGGAGCGACGAGGCGGAGCCCTCGGCCAGGCCAGGCGCGCCTGCTGCCCGCGCCCCGCGTCCCCGCGTCCCCGCGCCCCCCGCCCGGCCTGGGCTGGGTGGCATTGAGCGGGGTGTGTGTGATTGGCACAGCCTTCAGCGACGACCGTCTCCCCGATCGGCCCCGCCCTATGGCTTTTGGTCAAAAGCTAAAAGCAACGCAGACATTTGTATCACCCTATTAAGCGCTCAGAGCTTTGGCTCGAGCTTCAGGCGCAAAGACTTTTCAGCCGCCCCTTGGCAGAGTGGCCCAGGAACAGCAAGAGGGGAGTTTTGGCCTCCCGGACTTTCCTAGCGACGGGGAACTTTATGGGTCTCTCTGCGTGTCTGTTTCTGTCCTCTTCTGTTATGTATACAAAAAGGCCACGAGAGGAACTGGCTGGAGGTCAGGGGGTTCTGAGATGCCCAAGGCTCCCAGGAAGCGCTGTTCCGCGAGGACCCACCAGCTGGTCCCTGCTGACTGGTCCCTGCTGCTCCTGAGGTCTTGCACGCTTTCACTTTCGCACTCCCCACAAGTGCTCGGTTTGTCCGCTTGAGAGCCTTGGAGGAGATGCCTAGGAAGGGAAGGAGTAAAAGGCGAGGAGAGCAGAACACTGGGCCAAGCCAGAGAGCGCTGCAGTGAGTGGGCCTGCGGGGGCGTGTCATCTGGGAGCCAGGATGCCCTAGATCTGCTGTCCAAAGCCTGTTCTGCTCCCACAAAGGAAAAGGGTGCAGGCAGGTCAGAGGCTGTGTGTGCTCAGCAGGAGATCCGAACTCTCATCACCCCATCAACTTCTACCTAGGGACCCTAAAGGAGACTAAAGCACTTCCTGCCATCTCCCAATTCTCTTCATGTACTGCCATTAGCAACAGTCAGCCTTATAGGCTTGAGCTGAGAAGAAATTGCTTCGAATTTATCAGCTGCAGAGTTGTGCCTTGGGAAGCAGGACGAGCTATTCCACCCTAATGGCCCACTGCCTCTGAAATGACTCTTATAAATCTTGTTCTATTTTAAGAAACAGAGTTGACTCTGACATCTAGAAACAAAAGAATTGCAGGACAGATGAGGCCCCTGATGTTTTGTGGTGGTTAGGAGATGTAAGTCTCTTAGCACCCTCAGGTAAGGCTAGCAGGACCTACTTTATCTACCAGCAGCAGCTTCGGAGTTCATTTTAAAGATTCCCCTGCCTGGTCCTGGGATTCCTTCAAATGCCCAGGAGATCTCCCACATCTGGGAGTTCACAGCAGAGAAGGGTGAGGGCAGCCAGCAATAGTCACTTTTGTCATAAAAGGACTATCTTAGAGTTTTCAGATCCACTTACCCCTAAGGGGCATTACTGTATCCTCCCACTTTGCTGCTGTGTTGTAGAAAAATGAGAAGTAGTTCCTTCTGAGAAATAGATTGAGTACTAAGTCTGAGAAGCAATTATTCTCATTATAGTTCTGGACAACACAGCAAGGGACACAAACTATCTGACTACAGTCAAAGGAGGGAGATTTTACATTTGCCAGGTTGTAGGTTTTACACAATTTTCTGGATCTTAGAATGTTTCTCAAAAATGTCTAGGTCAAGTCAAAGAATTACCTAGACACCCATTTAATAAGCTGTCATAGGAACCAGTTTAAAAAGGCTCTTTTTGCTTGTCCTGACTCTATTTATAACTCTGGCTGTCCCTGCACTCAGTGAGATAGTCCATAAGAAGAATGAGTTCTGGGCATCTTTCTTAGTCTGGTTTCTTTGTTGTTGTTGTTGTTACTATAAGTGAATATCAGTTATCAGATAATTTATAAAGAATAAAAGTTTATTCGGCTCACAGTTTTGAAGGCTGGGAGGTCCAAGGTTGAGGGACTGCATCTGGTAAAGGCCTTCTTCCTGTTAGGGACTCTGCAGTCTTGAGCCGGTAGAGGGCATCATAAGGAGAAGAGGGCCATAATCTTGCTAGAGTTCACTTTGTGACAAAGCCAATGCCTCGATGAACTGTTGATGCATTAGTCCATCAGTGGGTCAACCTTGCTTGTTACAGACAGAGCACTTATGATGAGTCTATAAAATGTCTCATCTTCAAACCCATTAACATATGACTTTAGAAATTGTTTCCAACACATGAATCTTGAGGGACATTCAAACCATAACAGGATCCCAGGCCTACCAGGGATCAATGCCGTGTGCAGAATGGCAGGCTTAGCCCCTGAATCTTCATGGCTTGTTCTGTTTTTTGCTGACACTGTTCTCCCTGGAAGACATGGAACCTCCTCATTCTGACCCTCTGTGCTTTTCTGCAAAGTTACACTGTTGAAGCTGCTCCAATAACAACCCTGCCCCACTGGCTGGCTTCTAAGGCAGGTACTCCTAGAACGCTTCATCTGTTCAGTCGTAAATAGACCTCCCTCCTCTTTGTACTTCCCCCCTGGTTTAGTTGAATATGCTTTGCAAAGGGCAGAATTATTGCCTTCCTACAATTGAGGATTAAGGAGGTCCCATCTCTAATCTACTGTCCTTCCTTCCCACAGGGTCACCTACCAATTTGAATCAGAACAGACAAAATTTCAACCACCAGGACTACTTTCTAACATCAAAATTCTCTTATTAAATGTGAAGTGGTACAACTGCTATGGAGAACAGTGTGGTGGATTTTCAAAATGCTAAGCATAGAATTAATAGATGACCCTGCAGTTCCACTTCAATGAATTGAAAATAGATATTTAGATACCTGTACACCAACATTCAGAATAGCACCATTCACAACAGCCAAAAGATAGAAAAAAACCTAGATGTCTACTGGTGAAAAAATGGACAAATGAATGGCAGTAAATGCACATAGTGGAATATTATTCAGTCATAAAAAGGAATGAAGTCCTGATACATGCTACAATGTAGATAATCTTGCAGAACATTATGTGGAGTGAAAGAAATTCAAATATAAAAGGCCATAGATTGTCTGATTTGATTTATATGAAATGTCCAGAGTAGGTAAGTCCCTAGAGATAGGAGATTAATGATTGGGAGTGAGAGGAATGGACATTAATTATGTAATGGATCTGGGGTCTGCTTCAGAAGTGATGAATATAGTTTGGAACTAGATAAATGTACTGGTTGTGAGTATATTGAAGACCACTGAATTGCTCACATTAAAATGGTTAGTTTTATATTTCATGAATTTCATGTCAACTAAAAATTCCCTGCATCCTTTAAGATCAGTTTTATAAAGACTTTTTACTGTACTGGTCATCTTTTGGAAGATGATGACTGTATGTAGAAGAACTAGGATTATGAAAATGACAAATATACAGTTTTCTTCTAACTAGTTGACCACAGTGATGATATTGGTAATAAGGACAACTTATGAAGATAGAAATGAAGACTATAATTAGGAGAATGGAGGACATAGGCTTAAAGGATCACACAGGCCAGGACAACACAGCATCCACAGATGACCTAGAGCAGGGCCATACTCTTTATCAATCGACCTTGACTCACTGGACCCCACTGTGTATTCAGCTTTACCCAGAATTGGAGCTGCAAAGTTATGGATTCATGATCTATGTCCAGGTTTGTTCAGCAGCAGAGCCAACAATAATTCAACCACACAGGCTCCCTAAAATGACAGCGGGTAATTATGATTACAGTCTAGGGTCATATACTTTCTCCCTGGACTTATAGATAGTGAGAATATTAGCTTATAAGTGAGTATTGTATCATGTTCTATGTGATCTGCATGCATTTGAAAAATTATGTGTATCTATGTGGTTTGCATGTATGCAACTGTTAATCTTACCACATCCTGTGAGCTAACCATTGTTTTTCCCATTTCAGAGATGAAGAAACTGAGAAAAAAGAGAATACTACTGCATCCAAAATTCCACAGCTTCCCAGGCAGTGGAGTCTGCATTAACACAGAGAGAAGCTACAAGGGCTTGCTGGGCAGGGACCTGAGAGATTCTTCCTGCTCTTCCCCTCCCTCGTGGAATTCCAGCAAGCTTTCCTTTTGTTCTTCCAGGGGGATCACGTCCTCCAGCATCTGGTTCTGCTGCCTTTGGCACCAGAGTTCTATACATACCCTGGAGCAGAGACTTACTGAGTTTCCGTAACAATATTTTCATGCTGTTTCCTACATCAGGATATAAATACAACAAAACAATAGCTCGTCTTTCCTTTGCTTTTGCTATTGTTTGTGAGATGTGCTCTGGGTGAAAAGACATCGAGGCAGTGTACAAATAACTTTGGCTTTGAAATGAAAGGCTTTACTTTGCTGCTGCAGGAAGTCCAAAAGAGATTTGTTCTTTTTCTCACACAGTGTGTGAGGGAGATTGGTTCATGGTTTTATTTGTTAGTGCACTGAGGACAGGGAGACTCATGTTGGAGTATTATTTTCTCTTTCTTTCACCTCATTCCCCAGAAAATCTAGTAACACCACACCATAAAGCCACAGAGCTCTCCAGCTAGGGAATTAGGAGTACAGGAGCAGTGAATGGGAAAGAGGCTACTAGTCTGAGAGTGTCTGGATGTGGCTTCAGTGATGTTTACTTCAATATTTTCTCCTCCTCATTTCACAGATGGGAAAATCGAGTCCCAAGTAACAAAGAGATGGTCATATTCCTAGTTTATACTTTGTGCAGAACATAAAGCTTAGCCAATCTTCTAGTTCCATTTGCAAACATATTTTCTGCCAGGCCACTTTCCTGTCTATATCACTGACAAAGACCACTGTTAGGGGAGCTGGTAGCTTCCAGGTCTGAACAGAGATCGGGCCCATACAGGTACCAGAGCTGCTGGAAGCCAGAATGTCCAGAGACAAAGTTCTCCTGTCCAAGTACTAACCAGCCCTGGCCCTGCTTAGCTTCCGAGGTCAGACAAGATCGGGCACGTTCAGGGTGGTATGGCCACAGACCAGAGACAGAGTTCAAGGCAGAGGAAATAGAATAAAGTGTCTGGTGTCTGAACTGATCTGATGGGTCACCAATTTCAGAGACAGGTGGTCCAAAGGGTTCAAGTGCTTAAGAGAATACTTGCCGTAGGAGTTGTCTCTCTGCAAGATGGCTGAAGTGGGGAATGCAAGGCTCTTTTTGCTGAGAAACAACAGTATTTCTGGTATAGTACAGGAGGCTTCTGGGCACAATCTCACTTAATTCCCAGAACAACTCTATGGTGTATGTTTTATTAACTAATCTCTTTTCACAGATGAGGAAACTAAGGTTCAGAGAGGTTACATGGTCAAAATCTGCCAAGGCTAGAATATGAGTTTGACTCTTAAGTTAGGAGGTTGAGATGTTTCACTATGCCCCACAGTGTCCTCAGGTTGAAACTGAGGCTCTTCTCTTGGGACCCTAGACTTCTGACTTCCTTAGTGGATCCTTCTCTCCAAAGGAAGTTTTAAAGCCAGGTGTAGCAGGCTCATACCTGTAATCTCAAGTACCAAGAAGGCTGCGGTAGGAGAATCACAGTTTTGAGGTCAGCCTGGGCAACACTGTGAGAGCTTGCCTCAAAAAAATTTCTTAAAGAAGTTGTGGCCAAGAGGAGAAGATCTGGCGTTGCACTGGTTGGGCCGAACACCTGCTGCCATTTACCAGCTGTGAGGTCTTAGATAAGTCACTTAGTCTTGTTAAGCCTCGTTTTCCTCATCAGTGAGGGTGGGTGATAACATTACCTACCTTGAGATGCTGAGCGACTTAAGACATGGAACAGGCACAGAGGATGGCCTCACACACTGTAAGCATATGGTAGTACCCACTATTAGCATGCTTTGATTTTCCCCAAGTCTTGGGTGGGACTGAATAACCACCGGAATCCTGGAACCAGATACCTATTTTAGTGAGTACCTAATCTCCTGAGTGTATATATATTTCTGACAAACACCTTCTTAGATAAACCTTATTAAGTCTTTCTGTTTTACAAATGGAAACTGAGGCTCAGGCTTAGCTGCCTGTCTAATGCTGGCTTGGCAGCAGAAGCCATCTCTTAACATAATGTCTTTTATCATTTTTCATTTCTTTTTTCTTGGTAAGAGTGGGTGGGTTTGGTAGTTAAAGGATAAACAGTGTGACTATAATCAAATGTTCCTTAATTTGTCCCTTTGAAAATAAGATTGAGGAAGAGAAACACTGTCATTTGGCAGAGCTGCCAAGGCCACAGGGTGACATGGGTCTGTACGCCCTCTTCTTAGGGGTTTGTCCTTGACTGACCTAACCTCAGCCCACATCTATAGTAACTGAGAAGATTGAAGTCAATGACCAAATAAATTAATTTTCATGGATTTAGGACCCACTGCCCAGAAAAAAAGAGTTCAAAATGATTCCAAGCCAAACTTCTTTGTTCTGCACCGTCCTGGTGTGGGCAGCTATGTCAATAATAATAATGATGACATTTACAAGAGCTAATGGTTTGCCAGGCACTGTGCTAAATGCTTTATGTTATCTTTTTTTTTTTTTTTTTTTTTTTGCGGTACTGGGGATCGAACTCAGGACCCTGCGCTTGCTAGGGAAGCGCTTATTCCACTGAGCTATATCCCCAGCCCACTTTATGTTATCTTGGTTAGGCCTCGCTGATATCTTGTACAGCTCCCTTTTACAGATGAGAGAATTAAGATTTAGGAAAGGAGAGGCAGTAGTTTACAGTCTGCTACCATTTGGACATGATTTGCCCCCCAAAGGTTCGTGTTTTGGGGGCTTGATCCTCAATGTGGACATATGAGAGGTGGTAGGACCTTAAAAAAGAGAGGACTGGTAGAAAGTCCTCAGATCATAGGAAGTCTGTCCTCAGAAGGGATTTGATAGCTTCTATGGGACCTCTGAGTCCTTGTGATACTGAGTCTGCCCCCTGACTCATTCACTCTCGGGCTTCCTGTTTGGCAAAGCGATCCAACTCGAATATCTAACACTCTTACCATTATGGTACCCTCCTGCCATGAACCTTCACCAGAATTGAGCTGATCTGGTGTCATTCCTTAAACCTCCAACAGGTAAGCTAAAGAAACCTCTTTATAAATTAACTGACCACAGATATTTGGTTATAGCAATGACAAACTAATATAGGGACACATAGGTGAGAGAAGGAATCAGGGTTCAAAGTCTGCCTGATTCATATTCTAAATTTTTAACAGTGGGTCTCATTGCTTAGGCATCCTTTTGGAAGGTCATGAGCCAAGGCTGGATGTGAGAGCATTTCAAGACATACCAACTAGTCCGGTTCTCCTTAAAGAAGGAGTCATCCTGTCCCCTCATTCCTGAAACCACTCAAATTCCACCCTGAGGTTTTGAACTTTGGTTGAGATGACAGGTTCTACCCAAATTGCCCAAATCCTTTTAGGAATAAAAGAATAAAGACTTTGGTTTTTGACAACTGTATTAGTTGTACTTGGCTGTTCTTCAAATGACAAAGCCCCACCTAAATAGTTAATTTCCTTCTAAATAGCCCCTTGGATAAGATCTGACATTCTAACTTGATCTTTTCTTCTGAGCTAGCTGCAAGTATTGCCACCAGTATTAGGAAGAATATTTTATTTCTCAGTCCTCTCAAATACTCTTACAATGATACAGAAGATTTGTACTTCCATTTATTCTTCAATCCTGTAATTACCATTTATGAAACATCCAATAGTTTTCCAGTACCAACCTGGGAAATTCTGAGAAGACAAGAAAAAAACAAATGAGCCTATCCTTGTCTGAAGTTGCTTAAGTTTTTCATGTTCTATACCAGTTCAGATTCTTCTGCATGCAAAAATTTCAAGTGGCCTAAAAAACAAGATTAAAAGAAATTCAAGGGCGTGATTTTATAATTTGTGTAGCTTTTTGGGTATGAAAGCAGGAAGAGGCACTGCCACAACTCTAGAGTTCTTTAAAGGCATGAATCATAAACCAGATCAACAGGTACGGTGGCCCCCTTCTCAGGGCAGCAGTTGTCTCTATAAAAGGAGAGAAATGTTTGGTGAGAAGGAAATGCCAGTGCTTGTCTCTACCCCAATGACCCTCCCACGCAAAGCTCAATGTCTACACCCTGGTGAGAAGTTTTCTGTTTTAACTTCAGCTCCCTCTGTGCCCAGTGGAGCCGGATAAAGAGAATGAAGCCTGCCATTTTGCACACACTTTTGCTGCTTCTGTTTGTTTTGCTAAGACTCTGAAACCTGTCAGTGAAGTGGTTTACAGCCCAGTCTCTGTGATACTAATCACCTTTTCTAAGAGACAAGCACCAAAGTGAGAGCGATTGGAAGACAAACTGACACATCAAATTTGTTGAATACACATTGCTCTTTGAAGACTGCCCTGGCTTGATGAGCTTCAGGGGGAAAAATGAAAAGGTCCAGCTAGAAGGTTTCAGAAACTCACTTAGAAATTATAGAAACCCATCACTGGCAAATGCCAATGTATGTGTATGTCCAGAGCCAAATCCATGTTTCTTGTAGCAGAAGTGCTGAGGCATGAAGATGAGCAGGGAGAGTCTCTGGGCAGTTGGAGAGGAAGGGTCTTTTTGAACAGCTTTGAGTTACTGGACATTCCATATTCTGTGACGCAAACCAAACTCTACCTTTAGGATGGGAAGATGTGAATTTATTCCCAGGAAGTGAAACAAAATAAAACACTCACATGAGAAATGTCACATTTTCTTAAAAAAATAAAATCTTACAAACTCTTCAGGGCATTTTTCCAGGGCAGGAAGTATGTTCTTGGCCACGAGGAAAGAACTCCCTATCAGAGATCATGTAAGATCCCTTTAGCATTCTTGTCTACCTTCTGTGGCCTACTCAGATGTCATTACAATTTTGTTTGCTGGTAAAATCCCGATTTTACCCAAATGCAAAACTGCAATCTACTCAGTGAAGGTGGGCCCTTCCCCAAATTCAGACAGATGATTAACGTAAGCTGTACTAGTATAGCAGACCTAACATGCTTCCCACCTATAGTATTGGATGGTTGTGTGACTGGATTCTAAGACCGTAGGCTGAGAGGTAGTTTCCTCCTTAATTAAAACAAAGGCCTGTGAAGTAAAACTCCATTCCATCCTGCCTTTGGACACGTCTGTGTGAGGCATGGGTTTGGATTGACAGCAGCAGCCATCTTACTCCCATAACCCACAGGCGAGAGCACCACCAAGAAGTCACTGGGCCACCACAGTCGATGAGGTCACCAATCTTCACAACTGCTGATGTGCATAATGAAAACTTCCTGTTGTTGAAGACTGTTTGCATTAGTCCAGCTGAAAGCACCCTACCTCATTCAGTCCTTGAGACCCTGAACACTGAGAAGAACCCTCTGGTCTTCTGTGCACAGTGTTCATCACTGGGCATGTCTGAGCCATTATGGCCCTTGTACCAAAGCACTTCAGTTTCTGCAGAAGTTGCCTTCTCAGTGTCCCTGGCCCCCACAGCATTGCTCATCATCACAGCCTGATGTTTTGATGTTGACTGACTCTCCCCGAGGCTTTAGCAATAGGCTTTTCCACCTTGTACTGGGTTCTTCCTTCCCAGTTCATTCCTCAGAGGTAAGAATCTGGGTCCTGAGGCAGTGGGGAGACCAGGCTTTAAAGTGACATCTGGAAATGTGAAGTAATGGTTTGGTTGAGCAACTGCCCAGAAAAATATTCAGCTCACTCTTGCCCTTCCCCCACCCGTCCCACTCCGCTGCAGCTCTGCACAGTCACAAATCTGCTATGCTGATGTATTTTCAGCTCCATCTCCCTATCACAGAACATCTGACCTCCAAGGGCTCTCAAGTGGCCAAGAACTTCAAAAACAAAACAAAACTGAATAAGGTGCCTGTTTATATTGAAAAACGAGCCATCAAGTGGGTCAAAGGAAGCTCAACAGGCCAAGAAAGGTGGAACAAAGGTGAAGATTCCGTCCTCCGAGACCAAAAGATTTTCAGGTTATAGCATGGCAGTCCAAGGCCCAGTCAAACAACTTCCAGTTCATCAAAATGCTAATTTTAAGCTGGTATGGTGGCTCACACCTCTAATCCCAACACTCTGGGAACCTTGGAGGCAGGAGGACTACAAGTTTTATCCCAGTCTGGGCAATTTAGATATGTACCAAGTCCCTGGCTCAAAATGTAAATTTTTTCTTTTGTTTTTTAAAGGGGTGGTGAGTGGGGATGGAATTCAGTGCCAAGGCCCTGGGTTCAATCCTCAGTACCGGGGGTTGGAGGTTGGGGGTGGGGGATGGTATGTGTGCTGCAGAAGCATAGTTGTCAAAGCTAACAAATATAACACTACTCGAAGAGCCCCCAACCCCCTTTAAAGCACACTCTGCAGCATAACTTTCTGCAATTTTTATTCCTTGTGCCTGCAGTGGGCCAGGAGAACCTGCTAGTTCAGCAGCCGAGGTGATTTTGACAGGGGAAGTTCTTGTGCCCACTCAGATGCACTGCTGTGCACCTGGATTTCACTCCCTACAAAGCAGCCCCCACCTTCTGCACGTTATTAGTGCCTCTTTTGTTTTTAAATAGAAAAGAAAATCTGAGTTAAAATAGTTCGGTCAGAGGCTTTGCCAAGGCACTTAGTAAAAGTATTTTGTTAATTCTAGAATCTGAAATAATAAATGAAGGTTAAACAAAAAAGAACCTAAAATTACTTTTGAGACAAAATTTCCTATATGGCTCTTCCACTGTATGTGGGAACCACCAGAGGAGGCTGGAGTCTGGAGAACACACATCAGGCAGCTTCCTAACCTCTGCTAAGTTTCAGCTTCCTGCAAGGTCCCCAAGCAATCTTCTACACAAATGAAGAGGTTGCCTTCTCTGGCCTCCACCGGTTCCTCTTTCCGCTGAAAACCCACTCTGAAATGGGTTTGCACAGCCGGCGCTGCATCACAGGTCCAGCCAGAGCAGCACCTCTAAGTAAACAGAAAGGGTCACGTGATTTATCCTGTGCCGAGTGTTTGCTGGAAGCATGTGGTGAGAGGTTATGATCCAGTGGAGGGGGTGAAACTCCCACTTGTTTTTGAGGGAAACTCCAGGCCAGTGTGCAAGTGCCTCAGGGAGTTCTTTTTAAACCAGAGCCTCCAGGCAGAAACTATACTGTGGTTTCAAGTGGGTAGGGGAGGCTGGTCTTGGAACACCTTAGGGGTCAGCCCGAAGGCAGCTCTCTCCTGGGAGAGGCTTCTTCACAAATGTCGCCCCAGAATCTTTTTTGATATTTCCGTTTCATAGGGCCTTTCCCTTACCCAGGTCAGATCATTTACTGATGATCTAAAAAAAATTTGTTTGATGCTTGAGGATAAATCACCCATTTGGCAAAAGAACCTACTTGTCAGGAACTTTTTAGGGGGAACAAGAGAGGTCAGTCTTACAAACTGCAGGAGTGGGCTGTGTAAGCTCTGGCCTATGGCAGAGGACTTTCTGGACTCATTATATCAATCACTGAACTGTTTGACTCATTACTGGATTTCTAGAATTCCAAAGGCTGAGTATTCACTCTCAGGGGCCAGCCACAGTTGATAAATTCCATCATAACAATCATAGCTTTCCTATAGTAGACTGAAATTCCCATATTGTTAAAAATAACTTCTAAATATCAAAGAAGAAAAAAACACCAACAGCTTAATCTAAGAGTAGGCAGAGATATGAACATAAGATTAATAGAAAACAATGTAAATGACTCTTGAAGGCATGAAAAGATGCTTCACTCTGTTAAGCCAGTTTAAAATTATTTTATTATTTTATTAGCACCTGTTTGCAGTACATAGTGTTTATCTTCCTTAACATAGTGTACTTAACTTGTAAAGATTTTTATTTTAGATATTTTTCCTTTTATTTATTTTCTTTAAACAATTTTTTATCAGTACGTATTTGCAGTACATAATGATTGCATTCATTGTGGGCTGTTGGTATTGAACTATACATATATGATCAATATACTTTTATAAATATATTTAATTAAAAGTCTCTCAAAATTATATTGAGATTTCAGTTTTTCCTAATATCAAAGATATAAATGATAATATACCATTTCAAAAGGATTTGGAGAATAGATATTCTCATACACTGTCAATAGAAAGACAAGTGGTATGGTTTATATGAAATGCAAACAGACATTATTTACCAAACACAGTAATGCCAGATTCTTGGCTCAGAGATTTCACTTCCAAAATGGATCCTCCTTGTGCTTACAAAATGGTCTGAGTACAGTAGTGTTCTCTGCTGTTATGCTCCTAATAGCCTAGATTTTAAGAAATGGGTTAGATAAATCATTTTCCATGTATAAACCAGAAGGCTACTCAGCTAGGCAAGATTTGGAAGCTCTTGGTATGGTACATGAGAACAACCTCTAACGTACATCACTGCGCGAACAGAGAAACAAGATATAGAGAGGTGTGTACAGTACTTTAAGATTTGAATAAATAAGAGCAGAATTATTAATAGACAAGCTCTGAAAGAGTGTAGCAAAAACTGCTCATATCGCTTTCAGGTGGGAAAACTAGGCAGTTGGGGGACAAGATTGAAGAATAAGCTTTTGTTATGCTGCTTTGTAACTTTTGAGTTATGTGAAGGTATAATCTGGTCAATAGAGAGCATTAGAAAAATTGAAGTCTATGTTTTCTGTTGTAGATCCCATAGCGGCCTGCCGCTTCACTGTTTGGCCCCCACCTTTGTATTCTCTCCCTCTCTCCCTCTCTGTCTCTCTGTCTCTCTGTCTCTGTCTCTGTCTCCCTCCCTCTCTGTCTCTCTCACTCTTGCTCTTTGTCTTTCTCTCTCTCTGTCTGTCTCTCTCTCTCTTCTATTTCAATCATAAACTGTCCCATCCAATCAATCACTTCTGTGGAGGGCAGGGAAAATTCTCCCATATTAAATGTAAATGACAAAATCTAATGCCTGCATCAATTAGGCACCACCTGACTTCAGAAATATTAAACTGGGAAGATCACAAGTGTCGAGAATGGAGAAAGGAGATTCCTCTGCTTTCTGACTACTCACTTATGCACTAGACTGTGAAATACCATTGCCCAGCAATTAGTAACCTTTTTTCTTCCCCGTTTGGTGTCATTTACTAAGAGGCAGTAACATCCACTAGCTGTGTGTGTACCGTGAGCACTGTATCAGCTTCTGCTGTTTCCGCTTGCTTCCTGAATAGCCTCTTGTTTCCTTACTTCTGGGCAGTCTGTTTATTCTCCTTTCCATTGTGCTATCTCCCGTATCTCTCTAATGAACTTCATCCTGTTTTTGACTGGCCCTTCTCTGTTTTGACAAGGTGAAATTGATCAATGAATTAAACACATGTGAAACATCTCTAAATGCAAGCCCACTACAGGGAAAAATTTGAAGGCTGTCCATTTCCTTGCAGATAATAACTTGGAAGACAATTTTAACAGTCAGATGAATTCCAAATAGAGATCTCTGTTTAAACGTTTTGTTCCATAAATAGAAACAAAGTGCAGACATCCTGCCTCTTGACTTCTCTTGTCGTTTGAAGCTTTAGGACATTTATCTTTTGTTTTCTTGGTTTCTCTTTTCTGCTTCTGCAACTGAGACTATACTCAGGGTGACCTCATAGCGCAACAGGGACTAGAGTAATGCTTTCTCATTGACTTGTTTCTGGGAGACACTCCAGAAGACCCTGACCAAGCCCCTGATACCGTGCCTCCTTGTGAAGCTGGCCTGGTGAGCCTTTCATTTAACTTCTGAATTTGATAACCTGACTTGAAGTGAGACATTTCTTTCAACCAAGGAGACATTTCCTATGAACCAAGGTAGGAATTCAGATGATTCACACATATAAAGCTGAATTTTTTTTTAAGTTTTTTATCTCAAAGACTTTCAGAGTTAAAAAGACTTTAGAAGTGTTTAGACTTATAATTGTTAACCTCAGTCTCATAGAAAGTATCAGAAGCGGTGAATAGACATAAGGTGGTGCATTGCTCAGGGTGGGCTACTTTGTGGTCACAAAGAACCCCCAAACTTCAATGACTTAATACAACAAAAGCTTGTTCCTTACTCATGCTATGTGATAATCCAAGATTGGCTGGGGACAGTGGTTCTGCTATAGTGTCATTCTCATTCCTGGCAACAGGGCAAAAGCCAGTGTCAGGTGCTTTGCTGGCCTCAGGAACGAGGGAAGAGAAGGCAGTGCATTTCGTTCTTCAAACCAGAAGTGTCAAGGTTCAGCACACCTTGCATTGATCAATGCCTAAGTTCAAAGGGGTGAAGATACATGGTTCCTCTTCAAGGAAGAAAACTATTTTGGAAAGCTGTGTACTGTACAGTTCAAAAACTCTGAAAATTGCATACAAAGTTTTATGTGAGTGAGCTCATGTGCATATTTTTCAGGAGTTCTGTAGCTTTCAGTCTTTTCCAAAAAGTGTCTTTGACTATCTTCCCACTCCCTCACCAAGTTAAGAACCAATGAGTTCAATCCAAACTCTTTATTTTACAGATGAAAGAACTTGAAAGCCAGATCTTTAAGAAACTTGCCAAAAACCAAAACATCTCCCACTTGCCAAAACAAAAGTTAATTGGGAGCAGAACCAGCCCCTACTCCAGTAGGAGGGGGAGGTCACACTTCCAGGCACAGCAAAAGGCTCCAGCCTCTGCTAACCAGCTCTCTGCATCCAAACTTAATTTAGAGAGGAAGAAAAGAGGTCATGGGAAGGGTCTTTGTTTCCTGTAGGTTTCAAATCCCAAATGGAGGTTGGAAACTGGTAAAGGATCCTCCTTGGAAACTTTTGAAAAATAACTCATTTGAAAGTATTTCAATGCCAAGAAAAACGTGACCCCTTGTCCTTGTTCCCTACAGTTCGCCTTTCCCCTCAGCCCTCTTTCCTCTTGTCAGGTAACCTGGGCTTCCATCGTGTTCTTCAGCTTCCTCACACCTCTCCCCAGCTTCCTGTTGGGCCCACAAACAGCATCATCCCGGAAGTATTGGCTTTTCCATCTCTTTTTGTAACCCTGTTTCCTTTTTGGAAGGCCATGTGTTTTCTTTAATTCTTTTCAGCTCTCCATCCTGTCACCTCCCTTTTCTTTATTCCGCAGCTCCCCCTTAGGCTGCGATATCATTTATCTTCTCAACCAGCCGAGTCATGTTTTATTTCAGCTTTTACAGCACACAAAAGCTTATGTGCATGTGTCTCTCCTCCTCGCACCCCCAAGTGTGAGGGCTGACTCTTTTGACTCACTTTCACCAATGCTAGGAAGTCTGAGGAGACTTATCAGTTCATCAACATTCTCAGTCCGCTGCTTTCTCCCTCTTTCCTTGGCTCACTATTTTCTCAGAATTCTCTCCATTTGTTATTCCTTTTCTAGGCTGGGATTGTGTTGGACATGATCGGCAACAAGGAAAACCAAGCATTTGATGTATAATATGTAATAGACATAATATGATATATAATATATATTTACATAGATATAGAAGTTACTGAATATCAAGATAGAAGGCAAAGAACAAATGAGATTAAGAACAATGTAATTATGTGATCGTCGAAAATCTTAAATCCAAAGATCTCTGCCTTCGGGTTTTATGGAGCCTAAAGAATTTGGGGTTTTGAAATTTTAAAAGATTAAATTGCAAATACATAACTAGTCATCAAAATAAGGATTTGTTTAGACATTAACTTAGTTACAAGTGAAAACTTGTTTGGAATTCCCCACCTGAATCCTTACCTCAACCCTTTAATAGAGGACAAGCAAGATAGAGTGGGAACTGGGGTGGAAACAGACTGCATTCTCAGCCGGTTACAGTAAAGGTGTCTTACATTTGCAAATTTGACATTAATACTCAGCTATGTTAACACATTGCTAGAATTTTGTCAAGGACTTGCAAAGGGCCTTTCCAAGTGATATGTCTTAAAGTTTAAGCCTCAGTAACTTTGAGAATCAGGCTATGCTACAGATAGATCATTGTATTCAAAATACCTGAAAAGAGTCTCATCAGGAAACAATGCCTCCCTCATTCCATTTAAAAATTTTTTTAACTTTTACTTTTCATCGCTAACGGCCCAGTTCTCTAAGAATTTACATTTTGCCAAAAATAATTCAGTTGATAAAATATTTTATGTAACACCGGTATTGAGTGGGGGCAGACTTTTGGATGCCGGCTCACTGAATCCTGCCCTGGAATTAGGAAGAGGAGGTTATGAGATTCTCAGTACAGAGCCCTGAGAGCCTTCTGATGAATTGTGAGCATGAAGGCCTCCCTGGGGAAACGAAAAGAGAAGGGCCAGTTGCTTTCTCTGCCAGGAAACACCTTCCTAGTTCTTCTCCACCATATAGTCAGAGTTATGATCATCAGATACTCTCATTCATAAAGTAAGACAAAGAAATGCCCTCTGCCTTCCACACAGAATGGTGAAAAATGAAAAAGATTTTGTTTTGGAGGAATTACTTGGTGAAAGAAGAAAAAATATTGATTCCTCAAAGTCAGTAGAGAAAGATACGACAATGATATACTTAGGTTAGATATCCACAAGAATCCATGGCTTTTTCTTATTTGTGTTTTTTTCCTAAAGCTATCAGATTTCAATTCTTATTTAGAATACAAATCTTTTAGCACCTGTTCCTTAGAGTTCTGTTTTTCAGCGTTCTTTCCGATTAACCATGGCCTGTGCTGTTATTAGAACACAGCAATCAAGTTTATTTCCACATACATTCATGCACCAGGCCCTTGGCTCTGCCCTGCCCCCACAGCTTGGCTCAATCCATACGAAGAATGTGTAAGTGCTCATAAGCTTGAGCCCTGGCTGTCAAAGTCATCACTATACCAGATAGCACCTCCCACTCCACAAATTGTAGCATCTCTCCTTCCATGGCAACATCACTTGTTGAACATCACTTATGGGGGAGTCCCAAATGTAGATGTTCTGTTAACTCACTTAAAAATAGCCCTGCCAATGGAAAGACAGTATTATCTTCTAATCTAAAGGCTTATAACAATACCTGGACCATTTTAAAGATGCTGTGTATCATCGGGAAGAACAACAGGAGCGTCTGGTTGGAGTGGGATTAGAGGAGGTATAACAGAGTTAAAGAAGCAGCGAGGTTCCAAACCCAGAGGCATCCTTTGATCTGAGTTCTGCTTTGAAGACTCTGGTTGGCTTCTAATAAGATCTATTTTTATTTTGGAAGAAAATCACTCTTGCTCCTTTGGGGAAATGTTTTAATAAGTTATTTAAATCAATTAGTCTGAGTAATCCTAAACTTTGAGGCATTTCAGTGGCTTATGAGAACAAACAGGTAAAGATTGATTAAGTTAAAAGACCCAAACCTGAGCTAAGGATCATGTAGGATTAGGCTGTCAGAGGAAGGAGCCTGTCTTGTCCCCCTTTACAGGTGCCTACCTAACCCAGACGTTAATTTGAGCCAGCCTTTTGTGGGTGGCTGAGTCCTATCAGTTGCTGGATTCTGGGAGAAGGAACTTTCTTACTCTAGGACTGGGCAAAAAAATCAAAAGAGAAGGGAAAAAATCTCTTCTATATTAATAACAGAGCCAAAGGCTGAGTTTGGAAGGTTTCTTCCAACACTAAGATTCTGGCTTTCCGCAGAGAAGTCCGCAAATGGAAGACCGTGTAGTGAGGGCAGTAACTGCGTGGACAGGGAGATTGCTGAGTTGAGATGTTTCATGAGAGAATTAAACATCAGATTTCCAGCTGGGAGGTATTACCATTGTACTTAGTCACCCTAAACTCTTCTTTAACCCCCAAAAGGTGCAAATGCATGGTTACCATGACTACTAGATATAGGGCCTTAGTAGATATTAGGTCACTGGACTGACTGAGTGCCTAGACCAGAATGTAACTGAGGTTTTTTTTTTATTTTAAAGATGAAAAAACTAACAAAACAGCAACGAAGCCAAAATGAAAACAACACAAAAATGATACATGACCTCAAAACAAAATGATAGGAATTAACAGTGGTTGCTACATTACATACTGTTATCTTCAACAAAGTTGCTCAGTCCACCAGACATAAGAATGTAAGATTGCTCAAACAATCAAAGACAGTAACAAGTAATTTTAAAAAAGGAAAAAAGCATTGGAAATGATACAGACAATCAAGGATATCCCCCAAATATCAGGATTATTTTGAAGAAAGTTTAAACAAGGTATGCTCCTGGATATCTCAGAAAGAGGCACCTGTCTGCTTCTCTTATATCCCCCCAGTGTTTCCAAATCCCCTTTAAAAATACATTCTCCCCAGGCATGGTGACACACACCTGTAATCCCAGCACTTGGGAGTCTGAGGCAGGAGGATCATCATGAGTTCAAGACCAGCCTGAGCTACAAAATGAACTCAAGGGCAGCCTGAATTGCTTAGTGAGACCCTGCCTCAAAAAGACAAAAAAAAAAGATTCTCTTGAAGTGGGGGGGGCAGGGAGTTGAAGGGGAAAAAGAAAAAGAGTCTGAGCAGAGTATTGGTGGTGGGAATAGGATCTCTTACTTAAATTCTGTGGAATAAAATGAGATGGGGTGTGCTAAGTATAAAAAAGGTAGAAGCTGAAGATTCAAGGATCAAGGATGTATTTCGTTTGAATGTTTGAAAATTGCCTCTGGGGCCAGAGAAACCTCCGTAGGAGGCACAACTGGAGTATAAGATTGTCTCCTACAAAACTTATTTTTGCACCACCCCCAACACAACATCGACCTCCAGACAGGAGCTCAGGTGAGGCAAATGAAAACTATTCTCAAGGGAGAAAATACTTCTCAGTATGGACATTTTCTCTGACAAAAGACTTTAGGGTCACATTCTTGGTTGGTAGCAAAATTAGGTCTAAAATGCATGCAATATGTATTAATCTGCTATGGCTTTCATAAAAAAATGTTGCAGGTCAGTGACTTAAGGAACAGAAATTTATTTCTTACAGTTCTGGAGGCTGGAAGTCCTATAGTGAGGTGCCAGAAGGGCTGGTTTCTGGTGAGGTCTCTCTCCTTGGCTAGTAAATGCCAACCCTATCACTGTGATCACACATGCCCTTTGGTGTCTCTGTTTTGTAAAACCAGCACTCATATTGCATAGGGCCCCACCTTTAGGCCTCATTTAACCTTAATTTTCTCCCAAAGATTCCAAATACCATCATTCTTGGGATTAGGGCCTGAACATATGAATTTGTAGGGGATATAATTCAGTCCAATATACTCCTGAATCCCCATCTAAGGTTCTAACCATAGTAACACCCTATGTCCCAGCAACAAAATCAGTGTAGGAGTGTACATATGTTTATCTAGGAAGGAGAAAAATGACCTCATTATTAATTTTTGGAAAGTGAAGATCAGTGTCTTTGCAGAGATTTCCATTAGTTATGACATGTATGGGTATTTGGAGGTAATAATAAAAAGATAAGACTTTCTCCTTTGCAATGATTTTAATCCCATTTCAGGGCACATATTTTGGCTTCTTCTTGAATTTATGGGCTTCAGTATTGTACCAGGTGCTTCACCTGGAGATGAGAATTCTGAGATGGGATAAGTCCCTTTTTTAGATATTTGAAGAACAATCACCAGAAAGGATTGGGTCATAGGCGACAAATGCCTTATGACGTTTTTTCTTATTCTACCCTTGGCAGACATTACTTATCAATTATGGCACGTGTTAAAAATAGCTTCAGAATGTACTCAATATAGCACTCGAAACAACATTACTTTTCTTAAAATAACGGATACATGAGATGAAATAGTAAAAATAATATTGCAATCAGCTAACGTTAATTGTCGCCTATCAAATGCCAGATGGAATTCTAAATTCCTTACAGGGGCAAAAGTGGAGGAGCTTAGATTTAGGTCATCTGTTTTCAAAGCCATGATCATCTGGACTCAAATAAATGTACTTGGATAAGATTTGTCCCATATTACTTTAGAGGTAGAACTACAAATGAGGGAATGTTACAAATAGTGAAATAGGGTCAACATAAGATGACAACTTTTTCAAAACAATGAAACTGCGCCAGTAGTGGCTTTAATACTCACCTGGCAATATTCAGCTTCCTTGCATTGCAGACAGCCAAGCAGAGCTGTAGAATTGTTAAGGCTCTTGCGCAATGAGTTGCTGATTTGGATAAAGAAGCAAACAGGTTGAATTACACCACTTTAACCTCCTACCTAGATCTAAAATTCAGATTCCTTGACAAAACTAGAAGGAACCATAAGTGACATCCTTCTTGATTCTTTTTCACTGTCTCCCTTGCCCTCTAGCATTGTCAAGCAGAAAGAATGTCCAGGATTTGTATAAGTCACACTACATTTTAAAAATAGGCACTCAGTAGATGGTATATAAAACCCACACATCCTTAGAATACAAACAGCGGATATGAAAAACTAGATTAAATTCTATAAAACCATTGTTCTTTTACTAGTCTGAGACAGTTTATTCCTATTTCTTATTGACACTTCTGGGAAAGGGAACAAAGCTCTAGCAACAGTTGAAGATAGGTAAGTTTGTTAATTGGTGAAGTTGAACATGTCTTCAAATATTAACTTTCCCTTTATCTCTCCTCAAGAATGCTATGCTTTGCAAGGCAGCCATCCTTTTCTGGAATGTGACCTTGACCATTCCTAACAGCAGCAAAGAAAAATGCCATCCATATGAGGTTACCACTTACTAATAGGAAACAGAACGAGCAGCAAGTACAAAATCTTCGGCAATGAAAACTCACATATGTCAGACACAAAGGAATGTCCTGGTACTGTGCATGTGATTGCTCTCAAGGCTTCTACCTGACTTTTCCATTCTTCTGAAAATCTGTGGTGTTACACTCTGAACAGAGCAGGTGGCCTGCATCACTTCCATGCAGCTCCTGATCTGTTTTAAGAAAGAGCTTGATCCAGGTGCCCACTCCAGCCCAGAGTACACTTTGGCTTGCGGAAGCTTAGAGAGCACAGAGTCCCTTCTGACTGACTGGTGTGCTTCAGAGGACCCTCCAGGGGACCAGCACTAATTCTAACCTCACTATTGAACCAACACATGTGATCTTGGACAATCTCTTTCCTTTTTTTTTTTGGATATCAGAAATGGGGTTTATGATCATTGGTCTTGATTACATCAGAAAAAGTGAGAATAAAAGAAAAATTAGTAACATATGAAGGCTTGTTAGAAAGCTAGCAGTTAAAGACCAAGGCCAGGAAAGCATCTTTCCATGACTGTCTCACAGAGGTAGCTCTGGGGAATCTGCAATGGGTGTAGTTACAATCCATGGCTATTATTGTTAATACAGGAAGGATCAAGACCTGTCCCTGGATTCAAATGTTTCAAACTATGGAAACTAGACACTTAATATCCAAGTTTGAGTAACTATGAAAAAAATAGATGTGTAGTACCAGTGGGAGGAAAAAAGTCTATGCTGTCTTTTAATAATTCCCAAATGTATACTCTGAGAAAGATATAGCAAATGGGTTTAGAAGCAGCTAGCCATCTGTTATTTGACAGATATGTGAACCTAAACAATTAAATAGATGCATAATATTGTTTTGAATGTTGAGTTTTAGAGTTTACATAATGTAGAGGGAATTATAAAAAAGGAAGATTGTTAGAGAAATTTATTTCCTGATTAAGGCAAAATACTTCAAAGATAATACATGATGCTAATAGTACAAGGAATGACAGCCAGTGTATTTCTTTTTCTTTTTTAAGCATCTTATGTGTATAAACTCACTTATTTCTCACAGCAACTTCCTAAGACAAGTAACATTAATATGCCCATTTTAAAGATAAGTAAACCAAGGCTATAAGCACCCCCTTCTTGTTCTTATCAATAACTGTTTCTGGCCTGGAAGACATAACTTTGGATTATAATAACCCATCCCATACTTTTCTACTGTAAATTTGTATGTTAGCATAATAGTAGCCAGCTGTGTGTCTCAGTAGTCTCAGTAGCTGAGCCTGGGGGACAGAAGAAACAATCTTGTGTTTACCCACTTGGTGTGACAAACTGCAAGGTATGTACAAAAGTGTCAAACTGGGATTATTTTTACCCTTATAATGCTCTAACAGGTTTTGTGTATGTTTACCTTATCATCACAGAGGGTAAAATCCACCCATACCACTCTTCTGTTCTGTAAACGCATTTTATCATAAATGGAATGTGGACATGACTCACAGAAGCTGTGCCTGAGGAAAGCAAAAAACCATCTGTTCACTCACCCACTTGGTAGGCAAAAGCAAGGTGTGTCAAAGAGATCCAAAGCAGCAACAGATGAGTTTTACCCATGAAATGCTTATCGCTAAATTTCTGTGCATTTAGGATTTCTTTTTTTAAAAATTTTTTCTTTTGATTTTTCTGGTAGAAGTAGCCTAATTCCATACAATGGCACATTAAGAACCAGATTTGCACGTTTTGAAGGAAACAGTGAATCATCTGATCATTCATGCATGAATGATGAAGATGATAGTGACTTTGATGTTGGCCATGTGAGACAAAGTTCTTTTGACAGTGAAATGGAGCAAGAATCAACAGGTACAAACACAGGGAATGCAGACCTTCTTGATTCAGATGATGAAAATGGCAATCTGAGTACATATTTAATGAGCAGAAATGGTACAAAACCACCATACAACCAAATGGAATGATCCAGTGTTAGAACTAGGTCTGAAAATATAGTGAGGATCTTGGTAGGCATGAAACCTGTTGGACAGAATGCCAGCACTGCCATTCAATGTTGGAAATTGTAACAGATGAAATGCTGCAAGATGTGAAATACAGAGACACTGAAATACACGTAGAATATTCTGTATTCAGTAATAATCATACTCAAAATGTATTTATTATGACACTAGCTGAACTGAAAGCATTCATAAGTCTGCTGTTCTTAGTAGGGCTTTCTCATGGCAATTGCAAGAATGTGAAATACAAAAACAACTTATGCAAAAGTGATGAATGTGGGCTTGAGGTTTGTAAAGTAACCATGACACTGAGGAGGCTTGGTTTCCTTCAAAATTGCCTGAGATTTTATGACAAGAACAACTGCCAAGAAAGAAAAAGTACTGATAATCTGGGTGTTATCCACTCATGATTTGAAAGATTTGTGGCTAATTGTCAAGCAATTTACACACCATCTGAGTACATGACTACTGATAAACATCTTGTAGCATTTCATGGTTGCTGTAGCTTTAGGCAGTATACCCCTCAAAGCCTGCAAAATATGACATAAAAATATATGCCTTTATAGATGCAGAGACGTATTATGCTTTCAATTTAGGAATTTTTCCTGGAACTCAGCCTCCAGGACCTTATATAATTATACACCACATGGTGTTGTGAATAGGCTTGTTGCTCCCATATCCCAAAGTAATGAGAACGTGATATCCAATAGTTGGTTCACTAGTTTCCAATCGATGTTACGTTTGCAAACAGAGCACAAGTTGACTAGTATAGGAACTGTACACAAGAAAAAAGCAGAAATTCCAAATGAATTCCAAATGTTGCAATTTCAAAACAGAGAACTGAATAGTACAACCTTTGGATTTCAGAAGATATGACACTGACCTCGAATATGTCAAAGAAAAACAAACTGGTACTATTGATGTCAACATTGCACCATGATGGAAATATTGATAGGAAAACCTCAACAAAATGGAAGCCTGAGATGGGAACAACAACAACAAAACCAAAGATGGAGTAGATCTTGCTGATGAGTTATACAGCAACTATGATTTACTTGGAACACACAACATTGGCCAGTGGTTGTGTTTTACTAAACATGTGTGGCATAAACAATTTGGTAGTTTACAAAGAAAATAACAGGAGTAAAATATCACAGAGAATTTTTCTTAGAGGATTGGGACTGGAACTAATAAGAGATCACTTACAGCAGAGGAAAAACAAAATGTTTCTGTCTGGGGAACTACACAAAAAATTTGAGGAGCACACTGGTGATCTGACAGTTGAACAGGTAGGTGCAGCATCACAAATACCTAATACAACAATAGGAAAACCAAATAATATCAATTGTGCCCTATAGGAAAGAACAGGAAAATAAAATATATATGCTTTCAGTGTAAGCAATGCTTGTATATGGAACATGCAGTTTTCATGTGACAGTTGAAGCAAAGATTGTTTTTGTGGTAGACATTTATTTGTATTTCCATTGTAGTTCACATAGAACTGCTGTTTTATTTCTGATGTTATTTTTTAGGTTTTGTAAGGAAATAAATAGCTGATATGGAAGTGTTGATGTCTGTTCTAAGTACTCATTACATGTCTGACATTTTATTCATATTTTATGTTTCTGTTAAGTGCACATTGTACAGTGCAAAAGATCCTGACAGAACAGGAAGACAAGAGAGGTGCCAAGAATGGCCCTGTGGTAAAAAAAAAACCCTAAGCATGTGTGCTTTCCGTGTGAGTGAGATATGTGCATGGACATGAGGTTGTGTGATGTGTGCAGACTGCCTTCGGTGTGATAAATGAAGTACAGATTATTTTTGTAGTTCTATTGGTATTTTCATTGTAGTTCATATAGGAATTTATTTTTGATGTTATCCTTTAGGTTTTGTAACCAAGTATATGACTGATGTGAAAATATTGATGTTTATTCTAAACACACAATACATATTAAGAATTTAATTCTTTATTTTATTGATATGTTATGTTCCTGTTAACTATACAATATATAACATAATAAGAAGCTCCTGATAAAACAACAAGACAATAATATGTCAAGAACATCTTAGAAAAAGGGCAGGAAAGTAAAATACATGTGCTGTCAGAGAGAGCAATATGTGTGTATGGAACATGCTATTATCATGTGTGCAGACTGCCTTAGGTTTGATAATTGAAGTAAAGATTATTTGCTTTTGTAGAGTTCTGCTGGCATTTTCATTGTAGTTTATTTATATAGGAATTTATTTCTGTTGTTATTTTTTAGACTTTTACACCAAAAAAACAGTCAATGTTGACAATTTTGATGCTTTTTAATAAAGAGTTAATAAATATTGAAAAGTCAATACTTTATTTTTGATATGTTTTCATGTTAACTACCCATTGTTTAACATAATAAAAATCATAAAATTAAAATTAGTAGTTCAGAAATATTCTGAAGAATGAACATGAGCATTATATACCCACTATAATTCATCTTTATGACAAAATTAGAGCTATGCCCTGTGGGCTGTGGGACTCAAATTCAGCCAAGTTATGGTGACACCACTGGCAAAATGAGGATCCTAACCTCCTAATGGGAAGAACTTTGTCTCCTGCATTTGAGCCACAGCAATGTGCTTGTCTAAAGCCTTGATGAAATTAGATGATTTCTAATGCATTGCATAATGCTTTGATCCCATGCTCCTCCTAGCAGGTCATCCACATCTCCACTCTGAGCAGAACTTTACGGCAAGCACAAGGCGATGTCTAAGGGTCATTTCTCTTTTGAGGCTTTATCACCCTCCCCCTTTCCATTTATTCTTAAGGATAAAACTCTAGGATTTGACTAATTGAATAATATAATGACAAATTACCACCACGGATAATATGTAGTTTTCTTTTCTCTTTTCTTGCTTTTTCTGCATATTTTGCTAACTGAGCAAAGGCTGATAGCCCACGTCTGCTTCTCTAATCCCATCTATTCACATTCCTAAGTTTTTTACTATTAAATTTATAAAAATGATGCTCAGAATCTTGACCAACTTCTTCCTTTGTCAAACCTGACCATTGCACCCCAGACCTTCTCTGTGACCAGCTGTTCAACCTTGAGGTCATAACTGTGCATGGGAACAGTTACATAAAAGCTCAAGTGATGCCAGGAAGTGGCCATAAGAAGCAGCAATGATCAGATCTCACAGTTTTATTCACTTACAGTTTTATTCTTAATTTGAACTTAGTTACTAAAAATTCAAAGAAGAAAATAAGCAATTCAAATACATAATTAAATTGATCATGTAAACCAGAAATATTTCTCACTGGGTGGGTGCTCTGTCTTATCAACATTTTTAAATGATTTTATGTAGTATCTTGAACTAATTTCACCTATTCTTTCACTCTCTCTCTCTCTCTCTCTCTCTCTCTCTCTTTCTCATTCTCTCTCTCACACACACACAATTGTTCGATTCTGCTTTTTACTCTCTTAGTGGTTTGTCATAGACCCTTTTGTTGTAGCTGTTGTTTCCACATAGCTTTAGTTTTGGCTTCGCTAACTGGACAGCCATTTCTACCACCCTGCCATCTTGCTCACCTCTCACTGTAGTTTTTAAAAAATGTTTCCAAATGCCTTAGAGGGAGTCCAATACCAACTCCTCCTCCCACCACTGACCTGGAGCTGCTGCTACTGGCAGGAAGCAAGTCTGAGACCAGCTCTTGCTCCCTCCATGGATGGGACTCAGGGACCAGAGATCTACAGGAACACCAGTGGCACAGTAGAACCCAGCTAGAGCACACATAATGGGAAGGTGAGACGAGCAGCATGGAAATGTCTGAAGCAATAGTAATGGCATGAGCCAGCAGGTGGGAAGTGGGGTGAACCAGCCTTGTGCTTGGGGACAAAGACATGTGGAACAGAGGTGGGTAGGTGGAGCTACTCTCTGTTCTTTTCTTTATTTAATTTTTTTCATTTTTTATTTTTTTTCTTCTTTTTTAAACAGCTGGGGAGAACTCCAGTTACAGGAAACTAATCCCATCCCCCAAATCCAGAAATAAAGATCAGACTCAAACCCAGCCAAATCTACCTGCAACCTCGGCTAGAGTACACGTTCTGGGATCAGACTTGGACCTACCACAGAAATGCAGATATGAGAAAAATCTCACTACTTTTATTTTTCTCTGTCTGGTGGGTTTTCCTGTAGGTAGTTGGCTGGGTTAGTGTTTTTTGTTTGTTTGTTTGTTGGTGTTGTTTGTTTTGCTGTTTCAGTTTTTATTGCTGTTGTTTTTTGCTTTTTCCTTTTCTTTTCTCTTTTTTTCTTTGTTTTGTTTTGTCCTGTTTTGTTTTTCATTCTGTAAGTTTGTTGTTTTCTTCTGTGTGTAGTTATTTTTGTTTCCTGGGTTTTTCTTTCCTTTTTCCTTCTAATTTTTCCCTCTTTTTCTTTTTTCGACCTTATTTTCCCTTTTGTTCATGATTTAGATTCTAAACTTGTTTTTTGTTTTATTCTACTCATTCTCTTCCTCTCTTTCATCAACTATTTTGCTTGCTTTTATATTTTAATGTGAGTAAACACTGTCTCTTCTCTACCTGGTTCACTCTAATGCTCTTAGGCTTTCTCTTCCAATCCTTCCCTCTTGTTTCCTGCAATTACCCAAAACTTGGATGATCATCCTATGCCCTCCCACCTTGCTCCTTCTATATTTAAACCTTATCTATCTCTTCAACCTACTACTTATCCCTTTTAATCCTCCCCAACAACAAAGTAAAATCACTCTACTTAGGGGGGAAATGTTTCATACAAGCTCCTGGTATAAGTTGGATTATATTATATAACTATAGAACTTGCTCCTACAGGTAAAGCTAACAGGCTAATAGTAACCACAGTTTGTCAGTAGCCAGATTGTGCTTGAGTCTATTGTTATAGCTAACTGTACTACTTTGGTCAGGATGTCTCATACCTGTTATAACCAGTTTTTCTCCCCTGTATGACAACACTGCAACTGTAGGAGTCATAACCATCACTACAGTCCATACCAAAGGAATGGACCTTCAGTCAAATAGATAGCAACTCCACAATCTTAACACATTGGGAATGTGGGTTCTTAGATAGACACAGAGACCAAGAACCACCTATATCTAGAAAACATCCTGAGGAACAGACATTTTCTGGGAAAGCCTCAACACTAGAGATAAAGCTATCTAACATAAAATATCTACAAGTATCAACACAAAAAAAACCAAAATAAAGTAAAAAAACAGGCAATAGAAAATGACAAGAGGAAGAAGCAAAATGCAACCAAACACCCAGCCTACCCAGGACATATCCAGAGCACAAAGATCTAGAGGAAATCAGAAGCCAACCACTAGAACTCTCTGAAATGATAGCAGGAGAACTGAAAAAGCAAATGGAAGAGACCATAGAGAAAGTAATATCTAAGGTGCAAAAAAAAAAAAATGATGATCAAAATAAAAGACATTAAAGCAGCACATAAAAAGAAGAGATTTGAAAAATGATGGAAACCATGAATGTCCAACATTGACAAGAAATGGAATCAGTGAAAGAGATCCAAACAGAAATTCAGGAGATTAAAAAACTGCATTGAAAGTATAAGCAACAGACTGAATGAAGGTAAGGGTAGAATATTAGGACCTAGAAGACAGGATGTGACTAGGGACCAGGAAAAGAAAGATATCTTAAAAATAGCAAGAGACCATGAAAAACTAATCCAACATCTGTAAGATGAAGCAAAGAAGAACAGCATAAGATGTATTGGAATCAGTGAGAAAATTGGAGATAGCAAAAAAAAAAAATTAAAAACCTCTTCTCAGAAATAATGGCAGAAAACCTGGATCCTAAACATGGATAATGATTTGATGTGCAAATTAACAAAGCATATAGAATCCCAAATGCCCATGACTGAAATAAATCTACACCAAGGCATATAATAATCAAGATTCCAGAAATTCAGCACAAGAACAAAATATTAAGAGCAGCTAGAGAAAAAGAAATAAATCACCTATAAATGAAAGCTCATCAGAATCACAGCAGACTTCTTAACACAAACCCACAAATCAAGGCAAGCCTGGAGTGAGGTATTTAAAGCCCTAAAAACAATCTCCATCCTAGATTGATGCAGAACTAGCTTTCAAAATCAATGGAGAAATAAGATACCTTCATGACAAAGAACAACTTTAAGAAATTCATGACCACCAAACCAACTCTACAGAATGCTTTCTAGAATATATTAGAATCAACAGAAACCACAAACACATGAAGACGTAGAAAGAAACCACTGAGCAGAGTAAGCAATTAAACAGAGGAAAAATAAAGGGAACCAACAACAGGAAAATAACATCTAAAACATAAGCTAATACATATCAGTTATAGTTATCAATGTACATGGTCTCGACTCACCAATCAAAAGACACAGACTGGCAGAAGGATCAAGAAGCAACATCCAACAATATGCTGTATTCCAGAAACACATTTTACCCAAAAAGAAATTCATAGACTAAAAGTCCAAGGATGAAATACAATTCTACATACCACAGGAACCCAGAAAAAGGCAGGGGTAGCTGTTCTATTTGCAGACAACATAAACTTTAAGCCAAAACTGATCAACAGAGACAAGGAAGTTCACTATATACTTGTTAAGGGAAAACTCTAAGAAGAGGTAACAATCATAAATATATATGCAACAAACACTGGTGCACACAAATACATAAAACAAATACTAACAGACATAAAAATCAAATAAGCACTAACACAATTGTACCTCACGCTTACAAATAGATACAGCACTGTCACAAATACTTAGATCAGCTAGACAAAAAAATCAACAAAGACATATGAGAATTAAATGACGCTTGTAGACACAGAGTGTTCCATCCCCCAAATCAGAATACACATTCTTCTCAGTTGCACATAGGATGTTCTACAAATAGATCACATATTAGCCCACAAAACATGTTTAAATAAATACAGAGGAATTGAAATTATTCCATGCATACTATCTGACCATAGCACAATGAAGCTGGAAATCAATAACAAAAGAAATCACAAAAACTATATAAACACATGTAAATTAAACAATGCACTTATGAATAACCAATGGGTCACAGAGGAAATTAAAGATGAAATTAAATAGTATATACAGTTAAAAGATAATGCTGATAAAACATACCCAAACTTATGGAACGCAGTGAAAGCAGCCCTCTGAGGGAAATTTATAGCAATGAACTCACACATCAGGAAAACAGAATGAAAAAAAAAAAAAACAGGAAAACAGAATGAGTTCAAATAGACAACCTACTGTTGAACCTCAAACTTCTAGAAAAAGAAGAACAAATCAAACCCAAAGCTTACATGAGGGAGGGATTATAAAGATAAGAGCAGAAATTAATGCTGTAGATACTAAGAAAGCAATACAAAGAATCAATAAATCAAAAACTTGATGCTTTGAAAGAATAAAGAAAATTGATAAACCACTAGCCAACCTTATCAAAAAGAGGAAAGAAAAAACACAAATACAAACAATTAGGAATGCAAAGGGGGAAATCACTACAGATCCTTCAGAAATTCAGATCAGCAATACCTACTACAAGAACCTATATTCTAATGAAACGGAAAAAACCATAACAAATGGACAGATTGGTAGGCACAATTGAATTGCCAAACCTAAGTCAAGAAGACATAGAAATTCTAAATATCCTGATATCAGCCAATGAAATTGAAAATGTAATAAAAATTTACCAACAAAGTAAAGCCCAGGCCCTGATAAATACACTGTTAAATTCTACAAGAAATTTAGAGAACTAATGCCACTAATGCTGAAACTCTTTAAGAAAATTGAAAGGGAAGCAATACTTCCAAAATCATTTCTGGAAGCAAGTATTACCCTGATTAAAAAAACAGAGAAGAACCCAAACAAAAAAGCAAATTACAGGCCAACTTCCCTAATGAACATAGACACAAAAATCCCAATAAGATATTGGGAAACAGAATGCAGTAAAACATAAAAAAGACCACATACACCATGACCAAGTAGGATTCATCCCAGGGATGCAGGGATGGTTCAACATATGCAAATCAATAAATGTAATACACCACATTAACAGAACCAAGGACAAAAATCTCCTGATCATCTCAATAGATGCAGAAAAAGCATTTGACAAAGTCCAACACCCATTCATGAAAAAAACCTACAAAAAATTGGAATAAATGATCTTTATCTTAATATGATGAAAGCCATCTATGACAAGCCAACAGCTAACATCATACTAAATGATCAAAAACTGAAAGCTTCTTTTTAAAATCAGAAACAAGGTAAAGGATGTTCACTCTCACCACTCCTATTCAATATGATTCTGGAAACATTAGCCAAAGCAATTAGACAAGAGAAAGAAATTAAAGGAATAAGGATAGGAAAGTAAGAATTTAAATTATCATTATTTGCAGATGGCATAATACTCTACATAGAAAATCCCAAAAGTTTCACTAAAAGACTTGTAGATTTAATAACCCAATACAGTAGTGTAGGTGGATACAAAGTCAACACTCAAAAATCAATAGCATACCTGTACACAAGCAACAAACTCAGGGACAAAGAAATTAGGGAAACCACACCCTTTACAATATCATCTAAAAAAATGTAATACTGAGGAATCAATATAACAAAAGAAGGAAAAGATCTATACATTGAAATTATAGTACTCTGAAAAAGGAGATCAAGGAAGATATCAGAAAATGGAAAGATATTCCTTGCTCTTGGATAGGAAGAACCAACATAGTGAAAATGGTCATATTTCCAAAATTGTTATGCAGATTTAACAAAATCCCAATCAAAATACCATTAATGTACCTCACAGTACTAAGCACTCCTAAAATTTATTTGGAAACTAAAGAGACCTAGAACAGCAAAAGCAATTCTGGGCAACAAAGGCAAGTCAGGGGGTATCACAATCCCAAACCTGAAATTATACTACAAAGTTACTGTGTTAAAATTAACATGGTATTGACAAAAGCAGACCTGAGGGTTAGTGGAACAGAATAAAAGAAGCAGATATAACTCCAAATACATTCATCTACCTTATCTTTGACAAAGGAGCCAAACATGTTCATTGGAAGAAAGTCTCTTTTATAAATGTTGATGGAAAAACTGGCTTTCCACATACTAAAGATTACAACTAGACCTATGTCTAAAATTATGCACTAAACTCAAAATGGATCAAAGATCTAAATATTAAAACAGAAACACTAAATTTACTGGAAGAGAAAATAGAAATATTGAAGACATAGGTATAGATAAATACTTCATAAACAAAACCCAGACCACATGAGAAACAGAAACAAAAAATCAACAAATGGGATCTCACCTTATTAAAAAGCTTTTGCATAACAAAAGAAATCACAAACAGAATGAAAAGGCAACTCACACAATGGGAAAAATTATAGCTAATTATTCCCCAGACAAAAGACTTATATCTAGAACATACAAAGAATTGAAAAAAATGAGGCCCAAAATTCAGAGACCCAGTCCAGAAATGTGCATTTGTGATAAATACATACTTCTCAGATGAAGAAATTCAAATGGCAAATAAATATATGAAAAAATGTTCAACATCATTAGTCATTCAAGAGGTGCAAATTAAAACAACACCGAGATTCCATCTCATCCAGAAAGAATGGCTATTATCAAGAAATCAATCAATAACAAATGCTGGCAGGGCTGTAGGGAAAAAGGAACCCTACTCCACTGTTGGTAGGAGTGTACAATGGTACAAGCACTCTGGAGGGGGAGATCCCACAAAAAACTAGAATTAGAGGTCCCATTTGACCCAGCTATTCTCCTTCTGGTTACCTTCCTAGAAGAATTAAAAACATCACATCACTGTGATATATGTGCATACATGTTTAGAACAGCACAATTTATAATATCTAAATCTTGGAAACAACCCAAGTGTCCATCAACCAAGGAATGGATAAAAAAAGATGTGATTTTTAAAATATAATGGTATACTACTTAGCCATAAAGAAGGATAAATTTGAGAGTTTGATAGGTAAATGGATGCAACTCAAGATCATACTCATATGTGAAATAAATCAGACCCACATGTGTAAACATTGTAGTGGTTCACTGGTGTGAGATACTTGACAAATAAAGAAGATCCAAAATGTACAATAGATATGTAGAATAAGGAAGAAACTGTCCAAAAGAAAAGAAAAACTGTGATGGGAGAATGGGAAAAGGAAGAGAAAAGAAAAAAAAACCAAATATATATACACACACTAAACAGTTAAGGTAGTTATACAGCTAGTCTCTTAGAACATTGAAAAGAAAGGTTTGTGCTGATATTGTTTGGACAATATTTCATGCCTATATCTTGTACTCTGAACATCTCTTATGAATATAACAATACACAATATATTAATTATTGTTACTCTCCTACTAGCCTGTTTTGAAACTGTTTTGTTGTTATTTTTAGCTTTTTTTCCTCTTTTAAATAAATAAACACATGCCTTGGTGTCAGAAGAGGATGTATGCCAAACATAAGGAGATGTCCAGTGAATGGTTGCTAGGAAGGACTCTTTTTTTACAGGTAAAATCAATATATCTAAAAGAAGAAACGATGCCAACACCACTGCTCTCTTGCCTTCACAGGGAGATAAACATAAACACCCACAACCAGCACACTGGGGATGGCAGAAGTTAAGTGTTAGAAAGAATTTAGGCCAATCCTGAAACCTCTTGCCACTGGTTGTCTTATTTTTTTTATAAGAATTGTCCTCACAACACAGGCATGTTTCATAGAACAAAACGTTTTTCTAACTCTTATGCCTCAGCCTCCTGGATAACTGGGACTACAGGCATGTGCCACTTCACCAGCATCTGCTATTGCCTTCATAACCATGACCTTAACCTTGTTCAAATAAGCCTGGAAACCATGGAGAGCAGCAACACCAGAGAACTGTACACTCATTTCACAAAGAAACCTTGAAGTAGCTTTATGATGGCAATAGGACATAAGGAGAGCTTGCGGGATGGCACTGCTTGTGTTTAACTTGACATTGTCCTCTTGACTTTCCCTTTACCTGAAGATGCCTGGAGGCAGGAGTGTGGACTATCATGCACACATCTCTTGCCCCAGGAGCATCCCCGAGAGACTAGTTAGGTGTCTGAGAAGCTTACAATGCATAGACTGAATTGCTAAAATTAAGAAAGGGAGCTGGAAACAAGAGTAATTCTCTGTAAAATTAAGAGGGTCTTCCATAGCTCGTCTTCTCTCTGGAAAGGCTTTTCTCCTTGTTTTCTCCTTCTCCTCAGTGCGTGTGTCTTATCACACCTGCTCTTTTAAAACCTCTTCAGGCACTGATCTTTCCTGCGCTCTCCTGCACTCCTCTGCATCTTTCTTGTCCTCCTAACTGGCAGCCACCAAAGAAAGATCAGCCTTCCTCGCATGGCTTCTGTGACTCACAGAACACAAATCCCATGGTCCAACAAGTTTGAGAAGTGCTGCTTACCAAATGCTCCCTCTTAGAAATCCTCTGTGCTGATTAGGAGAGCAGAGATGTCTCTGACATCTAATTGATCCACTGTTTCCCAAACACATGGCCTAAATCCCTTATACCACATTAATATTCTATATATGTGATTTTACATATCACATTTTGGAATGTTGTCCCTCAGGAGGGACTGAAAGTAGCCACAACTCCAAACTTTCTAATGCTGTATACAAAATGCTCGATCCTGGGGATGAATCTCAACCTTCTTATTTAGCTTTTTAAGGGTCTCCACAAAGTCTTCCCAATCTATTTTGCTGTCTCATTTTTCTCATTATTCTTCTACATGATTTTTCAGTTCTAAGAAAACTGCCCTACTCCTTGTTCCCTAAAAGGTCCTTTCTGCCTCCGTACTTGTATACATATTCTATAGGGAGGAGTCTTGAATTTCATAAGGACTACAGAAATGTCAGAAATTCTTAATTAGTCATTTAACAAATATTTATTGTCTGTTTGATTTAACACTGTATCTTTCAGGATGCTTTGTTGCAAGCAACAGAAATAGACCCTTGCTAATTTAGGAAAGAACAAGAATTTATTGAAAGAACAATGGGTAACTCCAAGAATTTTTAAAGGATCTAGGGAATTGGGCTTGGGGACTATGTAGCCGGTAGTAACACTCTAAAGTACATAACAGGATTCACACAGTAAAGATACCACAGTTCACCTATGCTACACCCAGACAGGATAGGGACCTCCATCCACACTGTCAACACAAATCTTCAGATAGTGATGCTAGAAGCATTGACCTCGCTGTCTCTGAGCATTAGATGCAGCTCCAGGATTTCCAACACTTACTTATTAGCCAGAGTAGATTCTGGATGTTCCCCTTCTCATATCACTAGCAGATTCAAAAACCTTCAGGCTGGTGCAACTTTGATCATATATCCATGTTGAATGGCAGGGGAGACTGGGAAAAACAGTGGTTGGAATTTTAGGCTTCTGTAGGAGGGGCTGGGCTCTGTCTCATAAGATGGGGAATTCTCTAAAAAGAGGAAGGAATTTCAGATGGTACTGGTTAGAAAGAGTAACAGTTGTCCTCTACGGTGATGTAATGGATTATTGGGAAATAATTCATTACAAGAGAATTCTTTATATCCCTAAAGGAGTTTACAGTCCCCCTAAAGAAATGAAATAAAGAAATGAGATGATTAAAAATAAAATAATATGTAATAATACAATAAGCTGAACTGCTTAATTAAAAGATATTAAAATTATTTTGAGCGCAAGCAACACAGAGAGAAAAGGATATGCATGCTTCAAAGCTCCAAGCCATTGCTTTTCCAGCAGACTTTATCTAGGTCAGAATTTATGTAAACAAGCCCTGTTGCTACCTGGAATATTTCCACAGATCCTAACAACTCCATTTTTCAAGTTTATCTACAGAAAGATAAATTATTTTGTTGCCTAACATGATGTGTGATGCTTACGACTCAGCCATTTGTTATATTTGTTTGTGTGTGTGTGTATGCAAATTGTAATAAAAAGTACAGTGAATGTTTTACAATTTTATTGTAGTAAAAAATACATTGCCATTAATTCCCCCTCAAAATATTCCCATTCACAGGGAACATATTTACATTTATTGCCACTTTGTAAAACAGTTCTGGAGGTCTTCTTCCATGAATGTCTTCAATTTCTCAGTTGTGACTGCCTCAGGATCAAAAAGGCAATTCAAAACATTTATATTTTATGGTCCACTGAACTTTGCAAAAGAGCTGGAAGTCACATGGTGCCAGATCTGTTGAAGAAGGTTGAGGACACAATAAGATGAGGACAAATAGTCTTTATTTGACATAAATTGTTTTAACTATATGATTGACAAGGGATAACTAAAACACAGGAGTGAATGTTTAAACTTGAAAAGTTTATTACAGTAAACACATTGCCTTTAATTTCTCTTAAAATACTCAAAATATTCTCTTGTATTTGAAATGCGCTCACCCATTGATGTTGGAAATGTTTCTTTCACTATGTTAAGTTTTTAAACTTAAATATCAGTCATATTTTATCACTTTTGTATATATACACATATGTAATATATACATACATGCATGTACAGTATGTACTATATATATAGAAATATCCTTTCTATATATAGAGAAATACCCTCTTTCCCTTTCCTGGGAAGAAAGACAGGTGTTAAGACTGAAGAATCAGAAATGAACCTGGGAATAGGTGAAATTCTTGACCTGGAGCCAGAGAGGTAGAGAACATGCCCAGAGTCCTGGAAAATCTGCCAGTGCCCTTCTGCACTGTGGGCTTGCCTCCTTCCCTAGGGAAGGGCAGTGCTAGGCGGCACTGGCATAAAGTCCCATGGAAAGCTGACGCTGTGCACTTTTCTTGTGCTGTGTCAAGGTCGTTGGTGTCCCATCATCTGGAGCTGGCTCTAGTCAGTGAATGGACACCCGGGGTTAACAACAGAAACTGTGAGGGTAGGACTGGGAAAAAAGGTCACTTGGCTGTTCACGGGATGTCCACGGTCAACAGGCAGGTAGTCCACACATAATAGCCACCCAAGTCCTGCTGTTCCACTCCCCATCTCTTTGATGCCATGCAGCTTTCTCTACTTTTCTAGGAGTCATTGTGGTCTTCAGAAAAAGAATGAAAGTGCAAACAATAGTAGGAGAAGGAAGGAAGCCACAGCTTCACTCTAAAAGAAGGAAAGGGATTGTTCAACACGGTAGAAAGGAAACTCATTCAGTAACCTTCTCCAGTTATTAGTTGAGTGATCTTTTACAGGTCTTTTCCCTCCACATCACCATCAGTAAAATGATGTATGTGAGGTAATTAGCATGAAATTATAGCACACAATAAAGAACTCCATCGAAGCAGATTAGATAAACTAATCCAGTCCTAAGTGACACTTAGGGGTGATTTCAGCTTGAGCTGCTGCTGAAGGACAGTCAGTGGCTTCTTGCGCTGACTTTTGGCTTTATGTAAAAAGCTCTTCAGTGTGCTCACTGGCAAATGTAACCAGAACATCTGCAGCAAGAAGAGTTCCCATCCAGCCTAGGCACTCATTCCCTTGCATTCCCTTTCTTTCTTTCACACACATACACACACGTGCCCACTCACAGCCCTGAGAAATAAATGAAATGTGGTAGTGAAGTAATGACTAATGCAGTGTAAAGTTGTGCCAAGAGTAGAGACTCTGCACTAGATGCCCAGGTTTGCAAATCCTTATGCTGCCCTGTGCTGTGTTACCTGAGACACATCCCTTAACTGCTCAGGGTCTTCCTCTCCATATGTTGTGAGGACTAAACATATTAATATACATAAGGTACTTGAAGCAAGACCCAGAAGGAAATTGTTAGTCAACAAGAGCCACGACCACTTTGACCATTATTTTCATATATCTGAATGAGTGCACTTATATTTAGAGCATCATTAAGAAGAAGAAAATCTGACAGCACACATGCTGCATGTGCTGGCTGCTCATTGTACATGGTTTCATGGACTTTTTATCTTAATTTCAAGGTCAGTACTACAAATCTAAGACTTATGTACAAAGTAACACATCCAAACACCACAAAGTGGCCAGCTAAGATTCAAATCCAGGTCCTTCTGATCCCAAAGTCCCCCCCAAGGTTACGCCTACTCTGTATCTCAGAAACTTCCATTATTATTCAAAATATTACATATTTTTCCTGCATAATTTCCTGCAGTACTTCCTTGTCATATTTAGGATTTCTTTACTGCTAGCAAATCTTGTTTTGAAAAGCAGATTATCAGAAAAATCAAGTAATTTATTGTCAAAGTGAATAATCCAACTGTAATAATGTTTAGAACTAAAAATAGGGTGTGGTTAATGTCCTTGGGTGGTTGGTAAACCAGCTCTGAGAACAATTCCAAAGAAAAAGCTCTGAAATTGCTGTAAAAAAATTTAGTAATCCAGGAAAGCTGCATTTTTCAGTGAATTTGTCAGCTTCCCACTACTGTACCAAAATATCTGAGATTAAAAAATCAAAAGGAATTTATTTTGGCTTGTGGTATCAGAGGCTTTAGTTCATTGTCACTTGGCCCTGCTACTTTGGACCTGTGATAAGGCATAGTGTCATGGCAGGGAATCGCATGTACAAAGCTGCTCATTTCATGGTGGCTGAGAAGAGAGGGAGAGGGAAAGGGGCCCAGGGCCCTTCAAGGGAAAGCCCCCGAGAAGCCAGCTTCCTCCAGATAGCCCCACCACCCAGTGTTTCCACCACTTTCCGATCGCACCCTCAGTCAGGGACAAACCTTTGACACAATTTGGAGGACATTAAAGATCCACACTGCAATACCCTGCGCACACTGGGCTATGCTGGTTTTGATATGTTTCTGTAGTTGAGGGGTTTTTTTCTCTTTTGGCAATGTGGTTGTTACTCCTGTGCATGAAGGACTTAGAATAAGACTGTCCTCATCATAATCATCAATGAAGTCTGGATCCTGGGGTAGGACAGTGTTATGGTTGATACATTGTGTCAATTTGGGGAGTCTGGAGGTTTAAATAACTCAAGAGTTGTAAATCTTGGAGTAAACAGGATATGCCCTTACCCTTGTGGGATGTTGTTTACGTTAATTTGGGAAGCTTTAAAGGTTAACTGTGTGATTCAGGAGGAAGTCAAGGTGCTTTGTAAACATCCTGAGCCTGTGGAAGAGGAGGGTGTGGAGGTTATGTGAGAGGTACACGCCCCGTGGGCGGGGGGGGGGGGGGTAGACTGTTTACAATGTAGGGGAGAAAAGGAGGCTGCTTGCAGCCATTCTGCCCGTTTTTGCTTGTGGTTTTTGCTGTGCTCTGCTGCCCTGAACAGTTTTACCTCTGCCTTGAGCCACTCTGCCTGTGAACCAGCCAAAGTATGGACTGAAACCTCCACAAACTGTAAGCTAAATAAACCTTTCCTTCTTTCATTTTGGGCTTTGGGTATTTTTTCTCAGCAACGAGAGAAAAGTAACCAAGACAGAATTTGGTACCGGGTGTGGGGTCGTTGCTGTGACTATACCTGACTATGTGGTTCAAGAACCTTTGGAAATTGCTTGTGGGAAGAGTTTGGAAAGGTTCAGAGATGTCACCTGAAAGAGAAGCACTAGAACACCTTCGGCTGTTCTGTATGGGAGATTCTGGTTAGAGCTCGGCAGACCAGAAAGCTGTTAGAAATCCTGCTGGTAAAGACTGGATTTGGAAGGTTTCTGATGGGAAGGACTGCATTGGTTGTTGGAATCCAGATGATGTATGTTATGGCTTGGCAGAGTTTGTCTGCATTTTGCTCGTGTCCAGAGACTTTGCTTAAGACAGAGCTTAAGGCTGGCAGTGAACTGATTAATCTGGCAAAAGAAATTTCAAGGCAGTCGAATGTTGGGGCAGTGGAATGGCTATTGTTGGCAGCTTTTAGCCAGATTTATACTGACAATCAAGAGCAAAGAGTCCAGCAGGATGAATTAAAATGTGAGTTTGGCCAGAAAGGAAGCTCCAGTAAAACTGGACTGCAAAAATAAGGCCAAGGTGATCTCTATTGCTATGAAGGAACAAGAGAATGGAAAAGATGACCTGAGGGCATCACAAGAAGCAAGTCTCCACTCTTTGCAGCCTCAAAACTGTAAAGGTGAGAGACCTTGCCTTGAGAAGGAAGCCAAAGAGTGCCATGTTCCAGAACGGCGGCGGCTTTGGCAGCCGCACCAGGTTCCACAATGGCAACGGCATAGAGAATTTGCTCCTCAGAATTGGATTCAGTCTGCTCAGCGATCCAGGCACTTGACCCCTATGGCCAAGAGAGAGGAAAGTTTGGTTACTGCTCCAGGTGGCAGCAGACCTTGGAAATCATCCCCATGGCCCTGGCATTAGGTGCAAGGAAAATGCAAGAGTTCTGAGGTTAAAGAGGCTTCCACCCAGATTTCAGAAGGCCTGGGAGGCCAGGCAGTGTTTCCCTGAGAGGGCAATATGTGAGGCTGTGAGTGTGAAGCAGAAGGTATACGGGAGACCTCAGAAGTTTAGAAAATCCAGGAACGTGGATCAGCCGAGGAAACCTGCAAGGAGGGAGCAAAGTGGGCTTAAGAGAAGCCATGGAGGCTGTAACCACCAGAAGTGCCATAGGGGTGGACTCATGGAAGCCCTTTGGAGCTCACAATGTGCCACAAGTTGCTTCAGATGCTGGATGTGGAATTACAGGACACAATGTTTAGTTCTGCTGGATTTTGGAACTGCTTTGGTCCCAATGCTCTATATTACCCTGTTGGTGCCTTTTGGAATGGTAACGTTTATTTTGTGCCTTTAAATGTTGGAAGTGTTTTTGTTTGTATGAGGCAAAATGTTACGGTTCTAATATAAGCATGTCCTTGTATCTGAAAACTGGTTTAAAGAAATGTGTCTGGTTGCCAAGTTGACAAGGGGTGGAGTGTTATGGTTGATACATTGTGTCAACTTGGGGAGTCTAGAAGTTTAACTAAGTAACTCAACAGTTGTAAATCTTGGGGTAAACAGGATATGCCCTTACCTTGTGGGATGTTGTTTATGTTAATTTGGGAAGCTTTAAAGGTTAACTGTGTGATTCAGGAGGAAGCCAAGGTGCTTTGTAAATATCCTGAGCCTGTGGAAGAGGAGGGTGTGGAGGTTATGTGAGAGGTACACGCCCCCTGGGCAGGGGTAGACTGTTTACAATGTAGGGGAGAAAAGGAGGCTGCTTGCAGCCATTCTGCCCGTTTTTGCTTGTGGTTTCTGCTGTGCTCTGCTGACCTGAACAGTTTTACCTCTGCCTTGAGCCACTCTGCCTATGAACCAGCCAAGTATGGACTGAAACCTCCACAAACTGTAAGCTAAATAAACCTTTCCTTCCTTCATTTTGGGCTTTGGGTATTTTGTCTCAGCAATGAGAGAAAAGTAACCAAGACAGACAGGAAGGTGGGGATCCCTGGCTTGTTGCCTGTCTTGCCACAGTGATATCCTCCTCCACGGTCCCTGGAATATTGTTGTGTCTTCAGGGTTTGCAAAGCCCAGGGCCATTCTGGAAATCAGCATGGTAGAAGAAAGAGGACAACATGAAAAGAGGAACTGAGGTGTATTCTTTCATTTACTGTTTGTAACCTCCTATTTTACTGGGAGGAGACTGAGGTCCAGCATAGGTTCATAACCACTCCAAGTCACACAGCTATTTTGACAGAGAGATGATCCCTGTCCCCCTTCACCCGGCCTGTGGTTGGAGCTCTGCTTCAGTCACCCAGGCTGAAGCACTTCCATGCTGGGCCACTTAAGCAGTATAGGTTCCAAGGCAGAGCATGGCAGGGAGATGTATATATAAGTAATTATTGAAGATAGTCTAGCCAGGACCTGGATTTCTGGTCCACTTGCTTCTGCAAAACAGGTACGGTACCAGGAGATCATCCTCTTTTAAGAAGCGGCTTACTCAGAGGTCTGTGCTCTGATGAAATGGATCCTTCTGCTTCCACCACCAGGCTCTAGGGCTGATGCATCGGGGGCTCTGTTCTCACACGCCATTCCTCCAGAGGTGGAAGGAGAGAAGCTGCTGTGGAGGGAGCTGTACATGTCAACTTCAGGCAACCACACTGGCAGATTAAATAGGTGCAGTCCTCATCTAGAGCTCCATGTTGATCTTATAGTACCTACCCCAGAAGGATAAATGAGGAAAGAGGGATGTGGGAGACAATATTAGAGAAACAAAGTAACTGACATAGATCTTTTATTGGAAAAAATATAACTACTCCAAGTGAAAGGTATTTTCAGACAAGATGTCCAAAAAATGAAGTGACTGAACTCATGTTAATTACTATATGTTTCTTTCTGTCCAACTGACCTACAAATTCTTGACTTGCTCTGTCCTACTGGTTCTTTTCCTATGTCTCTTCTAATTGAGCTGTTAAAAGAGGAGCTTTGATGTGCTATTAATATGTGACTACAGGAAAATCTAAAGTAGGGAGAAGAACCAAATTCTTCCATCACTCTGGAGAACTTGTCTCCCTGAGAGAGTACCAAGATTAGGTTTCATTCTTTCCTTCCCAAATCCAAATTTCTAATTTTACTTAAACCATTTATGGTCTTCTTTGAAGCTTGGGGTGAGTTTCTCTTAGATGGAGGAAGACGCAGCAGATGGATTATGGGGAGGAAGAAGGGGATTCATTTCATGAAACTGGCCAAATAAATTCATGCTGGTAATAGCATGCATGATACAGACTTGTTCCTACGTGCAGAATAATCATCTGCATGGGAAGTTGCTTATAAAGATGATGATATTTAAAGTTTGACATCTCAGCAGTTTTACCTTTGATCTTGCAAAACTGCCCAAAGTAACTGAGCCATTCCTAATCTGGCTTGCTTACCATTTTAATTATTTTTAGGGTTTAAGAGATACTTTACTCTTAATTATGCAGTAGCAAAGGCTAACTTTCTGATCTAAAATCAGCAAAACTGAAGGACTTCACAATCTGCAATTAAACAAAAGCACAAACCTCATTAGATGGTGACCTTATTTATAGTCCAAATCCCTACCTGCAGAAGATCATCTTTCACAGATTTTAAATCTCTTGAAGTGAATCTTGAAAGAGAGATTCAGTAGACTTTTAATTGCTTGTGCCACAGAGGTAACTTTAAATACTGCTCTGCTCCTCACGAGGCTCTAGTGACACTGGTTTTGGATCCCAGAATGTGGGATTTGGGGCAGAGGCCACCTGGAGGCCAGTCTGCTCTCTGCTCTGCACCCAGCCCTGGGGGCTTCTGAGAGTGGTAGGAA
Source organism: Dinomys branickii (assembly GCA_004027595.1). Classification (NCBI taxonomy): domain Eukaryota; kingdom Metazoa; phylum Chordata; class Mammalia; order Rodentia; family Dinomyidae; genus Dinomys; species Dinomys branickii. The sequence continues at coordinate 79,946 of PVLD010008373.1, forward strand.
ACTGGTCTGGAGTTATACAGGCAGCAGTTCTAGAGGAAGGAATAGGCCTCTGTGTGCCTCTGGGTAATCGAGGTGGGCAGTGGGTAGTGGGAGAGGGAGAATGAGTGGGAATGTGATGAGAGAAGCCCATGAAATCAGGATAGGAGGAGACAGGGCAGTTAAAATGGGTGGAAACAGAGAGTACAAGGGCAATGCAATGTGTCCTCTGCTCCTGAGGAGAAAACACTGAGGAGGAAGCAATGGATACTACTCCTTGAGGGCAGACAAGCATAAAAGCTGACTTGAAGTGAGGGTGATTATTCCAGAGCATCTGATGGGCCTGAGTCAACACACTGAAGGCTGTCGGAGCAGAATGGAGGCTTCCCTGGTGAAGAAATTCTAACTATGGACAGAAGCTTCGGCCTGTTCTCAAGAGTTCCAGCCTGTCTTGCCTGAAAGCCTTCCCTGTGAATCTCAGACTTGCCCAGCCAGCCTTCATAATCAGGGGAGCCAGTTCTCTGCAACAAATCTTAGTATTTCTCTTCTCTTAATTCAGCTTCACTGGTTAAAACTGAACCAATACAAATACACAGCTTAGATTTCTTTGCAGAATGAATTTCCTGCTTCAGCTACTGGAACCTTCTGCCTCTAGCCATCTGCAAGGAGTGCTCTGACAGAACAGGATCAACTTGTCTTAGGTTCCACTCTTTTCCCAAGACAGCTCACTTCTATTAATTGGGATATATGGGAGAATGAAGGCCAGGCCCCACACTTCAATCCTAGAGTTGTGGTTTAGGTTTTTTGCCAGAGATATACTACAGTATAATACAGGACACATATTTTATAAAATTATTTATAATAGTCACCCAAAGAAGCATATACAAGAAAGTGCAGGAAATCTTTCCACAGACTACAGACCAAAGAATCCAGCTGAAGGCCTGGATCCCACAATAATGTCCTACATAAGTTCAGCTGAAGACCTAGAGCTCATAACAATGCCTCCCATGAGTCCAGCTAGACGCCTAAAGCCAATGACAACACCTCATGTGGGCCTATTTCATGGATATACATTGGGAAGGCCCAAAGGTTGGTGGTGGAAGCTAGAAAGTCTGTGACAGAGGGATGAAGGATCTGTGCCAGCAGGCTGAGGGATCTGCACTGGAGCCATGAAGTGACATGCAAAATAAGAACCAGAGCTCACCTGAAAAGTACCACAGCTATCTTCAGCAACAGTGAGGCCCTGAGCTCCTGCAATGATCAAGACAGCTGAGTTCCCATCAGGAAAGCCAATGTGACAAGCTTATCCAGGAGACTAAACAGTGCACCATCTTCCCCTCTAGAGCCAGGAAGCAATGCTCAGAGTGAGCAGCAGAGCTTCTCTAAAGTGAAGCATAGCCATTCTCAGCAACAAGGTCCTGAGCTCCTTGAAAGATGACAACAACCAAGTTCATCAGGAAAGTCAGCATGACAAGCTCTTCCAAAAGAATCAACAGCTCTTTACAGCTTCTAACAGCACTCAACAGCTCTCAGCTCCCAACAGCCTCTCTTCTTCTTCTCCATTTCTATCTCTTATGCTGCTGGCAACAGTCCCCAAATGGGCCTCACACACACAGCAACATGCTTATTCAGTTCAGCTAGATGTTACAAGTTGACCACCAGTTGTCAAAATACCACATCTAGATATCTTGGGAAGACTGCCTCAAGTTCATAACTTCCCAGTAGCTCTTGACTGAAGCTTCATTGTAGCTGCATCATAGCCCACATACCCTCCTCCCTACACTTCTCCCCTCCTTCTTACATAGGTAATTATTCTAGAATCTCCTTCTTATAACTCGCACTCTACTTCACAGGAACACCATCTGGACCAGAAATGTGTTCCATGGACTTGCCACCAGGAACCTTGCTCCACTGAATTTCCGTCTATTTTCTACCTCTTTGACCTTCTCTTCTAACTCATCTCTTTTCCTTCAATATATATAAATACTGTACGTTCACTGATATTTAAAAGAAACACAACTAAAACCATTATAACCAGTTCTAAATTCTATGTCATCCTCCACATCTGGCTGTGGTTTTTTTTTTCATCACATACAAACTTCTTAAAAAACTAAGTTGATGCTGTCTGTTCTTCACCTTCCATTCCTTTCCAGCTCCCATCTGGTAAATCATCTCACCAGGGTCACCAGCACTTTCTCATGTACACTCTACAGCTCTACCCTTCCTTGGACTTGGCAATTTCCAGGTCTTCCTCATTTTCAGTCTTCTCCACAGATTGTCTGTGTCAGCCACTGATGTCTCTCTCTCTTGTCAAAATGGCTGTATGCGTAGCTTCGAGCATCCCTGTGTGCCAGTGACTAACTCATTTCCAACCTCTACCTTTGTCCTAAATTCTAAATTCCATACTTTCAGCTATTAAGGAATTATCACCTAGTGTCCTACCTTACTTAGCACTGAATTCACGCCCACAAATATTCCACTTTTCTGAGCTGATAGAATGATATCATTCTTCCCATCAATACAACCTGGCAGTAATCTTCTGTCTCTGTCTCTGTCTCTGTCTCTGTCTCTGTCCCTCTGTCCGTCTTTCTGTCTCTGTCTGTCTGTCTGTGTCTCCACAAATGATCACCAAAGATTAAGGCATCTTCCTTTTAAAAGTCTTCTTACACACAGTCTTATTTCTCCCATCTTAATGTCACCAGCTAGCATGAGTTCTTAGTGCATTTAGGATGGAAATTGGTGGATTCTTCGGCTTGCTGATGACTGCTGCCACTGTCCACGCTCTTTTTCAGTACCTCACTGGATTCTAGGGTGTTAACTATCCTGCTGAGAGTTCTTGCCCAATTTGTGTAGAAATCACAAATAGGAAAATTATAGCTCTTCTGGTGTTAACAGACCTGTGTTTTGAATACCAGTAGCTATTCAATTTTAGCATTAATGACCCTCCTTGGTACTCAGAGTCAGCAACTGCTCTACTGGCAGGTACCAGGAACTCTTCTGGCCACTGGAGATGGTGAATCCTGCCAATTATTCATTACACTCTGTCATTCTCTGTCTGAGCACTGGTTGAGCACTGGTTGCTGGTGGATTTTAGCTGCTAGTGTAGTAACTCTATCTCTATTCAAGATAGAAATCATGAATAGGCAGGAATACACCATCTGGGAGAGAGATTTGAGGACTTATCCTGCAGAATATGGGAGAACAGTGCACAGGCTGAACTCACTGTAGGTGTGGAGAAATTACTTATAAAGGATAAAAGGTGGTCTCATGCATGCACAGTGTCAGACTTGCTAGTTAATCGTGGTAGAAGGGCAGTCCTGCAGACTTGAGTGAGCAAGGCTACTGAGGGGAGGAATAATCCCCTCTAATGTGTGGAAGATGAATCTCCTATAAGGTGGGATTTTCCAGAGAAATCACAAAGTAGAAATGTCTATAATATGCTCGTGACTGAAGCCTGCTGCAGCTAAGCAAATATCTTCAGAGCAGCTACAGGGCATCCAATGCAGCCAGACTGGTTGCAAGTCATCAGAGGCAACTCTATAGAATAAAATTATCTTTTAGGGAGCATCAGGTCTGTCTCTCTTGTCTCATTAATGTGTTCACTCATCTCAGGTCTTCATGGTCTCACATATTTCATAGAATGAGGAAGAGTGCCACCTTTGAAGGCTTGGTCTGTCCCTTCTCTAGCCACATCCCTAACCACAAATTAAGAAGAACATGGGGAGACTTCCGGGAAGATGGTGACCAGGTGAGCAGCAAAGGAGCGATCCTCCTTGATAAACACCACCAGCTCGAGACAGACTTGGCGAGCGTGAATGCCAGGACCTCGGCTGGGAAGATCAAACTGAACGTGTTTCTCTGAGCTGCCGGGGGAGATGCGGTAGTGTGGCCCAAACTGCCGTGGCGAGACGCGGGAAAGCCCCAAACGCTGGGAGCCGGAGACGCTCCGCGCGGGTAGGGGGCTTGGCTGGGTCCGAGTGCCCTGGGGGCCACAGCTAGATCGGTCCCTCCCGCCTCCTGAGCCGGCGCAGCTTTTCAGCGACTCCCGACAGAGATCGGCTTTTTAGCAGCGGCAACGCCCGGCAGTCTCACATTTCGCGCTCCTCGGGCAGGCTGCGCAGCCTAGGAGCGGACCATCCTGCTCCCTCCCCCAGACCCGGAGAGCGTGAGGAAACAAGTGGCTGCGAGCGGCGGATCGCGAGCATAGCACAAAAAACTGGCACCTTGGAACCTTCCTGCCTGCAGGGACTCCGAAAACTGGTGAGCTATCTGCGCTCGCGACCAGATCACTGAGTGGGGGAGGAGATCCATTCCTATACCTACAGGGAACCCTGGGAGGGCGGGGGAGCGGTCTCACACACCTCACCCAGGTCTCTCGCTAGGGAGTAGCTAAATAACATCTGTACAGCCTTTTAAGCGGAACTCTCAGCAGAAAGCTTAAGGGACATTCCCCCAAAGAAAAGTCACTGGAGCAGCCTCTGCAGCAGACCTTTGCCTGCTGAACTGCCTGGGGAATCTAATGCTCAATATTTTGAATCTGATACCCAAAAAAGGGAAGACAGAAGAACAAATCTCAGCAGAAAGCTTAAGGGACATTCTCCCAAAGAGAAGGAATCAT
>PVLD010008374.1:0-61232 GCA_004027595.1 Dinomys branickii
CCCTTAAGCTTTCTGCTGAGAGTTCCGCTTAAAAGGCTGTACAGATATTGGTTAGATACTCCCTACCTAGTGACCTGTGTGAGGTGTGTAAGACCGCTCCCCCGCCCTCCCAGGGTTCCCTGCAGGTATAGGGATGGATCTCCTCCCCCACTCGGTGATCTGGTCGCGAGCGCAGATATCTCACCAGTTTTTGGAGTCCCTGCAGGCATGAAGGTTCCAAGGTGCCAGTCTATCCTTTGGGGCTTTCTGTGCGGCTCGCCCGATGTGCGCGAAACGTGGGTCCGCTGGGCGTTGCCGCCACCAGAGAGCCGATCTCTGTCGGGAGTCGCCGGAGAGCTGCGCCGGCTCGGGAGGTGGGAGGGCCCGAGCTGTCTGTGTTCTCAGGGCGTTAGGACCCAGCCGATCTTCCTCCTCACTCCTGGCGTTTGGGGTCCTCCGCGCGGCCCGCCCGACACGCGCGCAACGTGGGATTGCCGGGTGTCTCCGCCGCTAACAAGCCGATCTCTGTCGGGAGTCGCCGGAGAGCTGCACCGGCTCGGGAGGCGGGAGGGACCAGCTGTCTGTGTTCTCAGGGCGTTAGGACCCAGCTGATCTTCCTCCTCGCTCCCGGCGTTTGGGGCCCTCCGCGCGGCCCGCCCGACACGCGCGAAACGTGGGATTGCCGGGCGTCTCTGCCGCTAACAAGCAGATCTCGGGAGTCGCCGGAGAGCTGCGCCGGCTCGGGAGGTGGGAGGGACCGAGCTGTCTGTGTTCTCAGGGCGTTAGGACCCAGCAAATCTTCCTTCCTGCTCCCGGCGTTTGGGGCCCTCCGCGTGGCACGCGCGAAACGTGGGATTGCCGGGAGTCTCCGCTGCTAACAAGCCGATCTCTGTCGGGAGTCGCCGGGGGGCTGCACCGGCTCGGGAGGTGGGAGGGACCGAGCCGGCTGCGCTCCCACGGCGCTTGGACCGAGCCAAGCTTCCTCCCTGCGCGGATTGTCCCTGGCTCCCAGCGTCTGGGGCTTTCCCACGACTCGCCCCGGCAGCCTGGTCCGCCCTACCACATCTCCCCCGGCATCTCAGAGAAATACGCCCAGTTTGAACTTCCCAGCCGAGGTCCCAGCATTCACGCTCGCCAAGTCTGTCTCGAGCTGGTGGTGTTTATTATGGAGGATCGCTCCCTTGCTGCTCACCTGGTCGCCATCTTCCCATCATTCTCAGTCTCACATTCTTATGTCTGGTGGATGGAGCAACTTCATTGAAGATAACAGTATGTAATGTAGCAACCATTGTTAATTCTTATCATTTTGTTTTGACATCATGTATCATTTTTGTTATTTTTGTGTTGTTTTGATTTTGTCTTCATTGTTTTGTTAGTTTTTTTAATTTTTAAAATAGAAAAAATAGTATGTTACCAAATCACCTGGTACAAATTTAATACTTTTTTTTTTTTTTTAAGGCATGAAGACAATCTAAGTTAGTGACGACTCTGACATAGTACAGAGTAGACCTTGGGGCCCTGGTTTCCCTCCTAACTTAGTTTTCCTGGGTGATGTTGGGAAATTTGTAAGTCCTCTTGGGATGCGGACTGTTCATCTCTGAAATGGGAATAATGAAGCCTCCTCCATCTGGGAGAACGGAGAAGAAACTGATAGCTCTCTGAACACCACAGTTTGTACAGAATACTATTTATTCTTAAACTGGAACCAAAAACTAAAACTTGCCCAGAGAAACAGGCTGGATAATAGGTGTATAGTTTCTAAGCGCTGGTGTTTTATTCTCTGCTTCTCTGTCTGTTGATATTGTACGCATATCATCTATGCATTTGGACACATGCTGCATCAGAAGTGGTGTTGGCATGGCCCTGCTGCCATCTTAGGTCTTCACTCATCAGTTATGCAAGTTCAAATGTGAAGATTTATCTTTTTAAAGCAAATCTGAAATTTGGCATGCATTGCATCCCGGTAGGATTGATTTGGCTGTGTTCCCACCTTCTGTGCTTCATCTTAGTTGAGTTTGCCTAATGTTCACTAAGTGAGCATCTGAGATGTGCAAGGTGTGGCGTTGTATGCTGTGGAGGATACGTAGATATGCATGGTGTGGAACTGGTCTTCAAAAACTTAGCACCTGCTGGAATAGAATAAGCAAGCTGTACATTTGCTACTAGGGCACAGAAACAGTGCTAGTGACTGGAGGTAGATTGTCCTGGAGGTGAAGTGAGCTCTGGAGAATTCTTCTGGTGCCCTTGGTGATGCTTTTACTTGTGTACTGTGCAGCTGTCAACTGCGCAGAGGCCCCGTCCATCCTGTATACCAGGCCTTCCTCCTCCATGCCTTATTAGCAATTTTCTATGTGGACAACTATGAAAGAGCTGATGAGACCTGCACTTCATTCATTACCCTATCCACAGAGTGAGACATATTTAGTGAACATTTGTAATATAATATGTTATAGAATTTTGAAGTGTTTTCAGGTTAACAAAAGGCAGCAACCTGAACCCACTGCAGTGAAATTTCACTTGCCAGGATAGGATTGTTAAGGTAAGGTGGTAGATCTATGGGAGAGGGACTCCCCTGATTCTTCTAGTTAAACCTTGATTGAGGTATCGATAATTTAAGAGTGGATTATTCAGAATTTATTACTGATTGTGAATTTTTTGTTGTTGTTTTTTACTTCAGTATGAATAGGAATATAGCAGTGTTTTGGCAGTTGATGGCAAACAGAAGAATCACGTTTGCTCATAAAGACTTACTTCATTCCTCTCTGTAGCTAATTGCTAGAAATGTCTGTTTCTTTTTCCCAGTATGGTATGAGTTGGTTTAGGCCCAGATTTTCTTGGCTTTGAAGAGTTTTTCTCCATGAGAAGGTCTGGATTGAGAACTTTGGTGCTGCCAGATAAACAGGTGTGAATCTGATGCCTGGAGGTAATCAAGCATTGTCTTCAGTTCACTGAGAGATGCTCATCTCCAGTGGTGGTCATCAATAAACCATCCCCACATTGCTAAGATTTCATTAAATTCTCTGTGGTCTCTGGTAGCAAATGGCACTTGTGTCTATGGGAGACCACAGCAGGGCCAGACCTCTTGTTTAACATAAGGCGAAGGGAGAGCATCAGGGTCTCTTTCTTGTTAACATCATGCCTCCCACAGAGCCATCCAAGCTAGTCACCAGGAAATTTAAGTATGCAGTGCCTTGTTTTCCTAGGGCATATGGTTTGCCCACTTCTTCTCTGAATGAATCACACTTACTACAACTTCAGTTCTGTTGCTTGGAAAATAAGAGGCAACTCAGAGAAGAATTTTTTCAAAACTACTTAAAGAATTGATTAACAAAGAGACCGGTGGGGATCAAATGAACACTGAACTCAGAACAACATTAGAAAGAACTTGCAGCAGCACAAAGCAAGAGAACATACTTAATTAGAATGTGTGAAACTTGACCTTTCCCAAGCGCTATGACTTTCTGTAGAAACTGAGTATAACCCAGAAGCACAGAATTCCTACAGAGAGGCCAGAGCCATAGGATTGCTATAGTTCTCATGCAGAGCAAAAGAGAGTATTATGGCTTTCTTTATTGTGCACTGCCCTTGCTTGGTTAAAGAAAGCTTCCAGTTAGGATTTGTCTCTTCAAGTACTGATACTTGGTTAAGAAATTCATTCTTGTTTAAAGCTTGAATGAATCTGTGAAAATATATAGAATAATTTACATTTTTGGTTTTGCTCCCTTTGGGAAAATACCCCATGAAATTGAATTGGGTGGGGGCCACAGAGTGCCAGGGTGAATCCCCCTTTCCCTGCTCCACTCTGCTTGGTTAAGCAGAAGCACTCACTTCACTGGTAATTCCAGTGTCTTCTGAGCATATCCTTTTACTTTTGTACTGTGGCTGTGTATCGGGCAGGTTCTGCATGTATGCAGGTTGGGTGTGAGGGGTCTATGTGTGTGTGTGTTCTTGAGCCTAGGAGTGTGTGCAGAGGGATAGATGAATGGTGTGGTGTGGACATTTGAACTGCCTTCTTTCTGCAGGAGAGAATGGCTCTTAGGTCCTTGGAGTGGATTCATTCTTTTTATAATGGAGCAAGTAGGATAATTTATGTGGGGTTCCTTCCCAGCGTCCTTTACCGACTTCTTTTCATCTCCTCTGGTTTGTAAACTACCATCCTGGACTGCCTGTTTTTTTAGTAGTTGATTCACTTCCCTTTTTTGTTGCTATTGTTTTATAAATCTATATTCACTCCCTGAGTGATTTCCTGCAGTCTCTGGATTCATCTAATTTTTGTATCATTTATAAGATCTCAGCTCTCAGATTTTGTCTCCAACCTGAATCTTCCCTAAGAAACCTAGATTATGTCTCACTACCTGTCTTGGTTACTGTTTTCTTGTTGCTGAGACAAAATACCCAACATCCAAAATGAAGGAAAGAAAGGTTTATTTAGCTTACAGTTTGTTGAGGTTGCAGTCCATATTCAGCTGGCTGTGAGGCAGAGTGGCACATGGCAGAGGGCTACAGTTCATGGCAGCGGTACGCAGCAAAAACAGCAAGAGCGAAAGGGAGGAATGGCAAAAGGAATGGCAGCCAGCAGCCTCTTTCTCTCCCTTACATATACAAGCTGTACCCGCCCTAGGGCAGGTATAGCTCTCACACCCATAATCCCAGCACTGGATCATGGATCAGTCATAAGCTCTAAAAGCCACCCCATAACTGCATGAGTCTTTGGGGGGACATGCAGACACAAACCATAACACTACCTATTTGATATTGCGGGAGCAATTGGATACCACTGTAGAGACAAAGGACAAATACATATTTGGGCCCTTAACCTGGTGTTGTGGATTGATAACTGGTGGTCAACTTATAACCTCCAGCTCAACTGACTTAAGTGTGGTGCTGGGTGTGGGAGGCCCACCTGGGGACTGTTGCCAGCAGCATAAGAGGCAGACCTGGAGAAGGAGAGGGAGGGAGGCTGTTAGGAGCTGAGAAGCTGTTCAGAGTGGAGAAAAGCTGTTGGGAGCTAGTGGAAGCTGTAAGCAGCTGTTGGTTTTCTTGGAGGAGCTCGTCATGCTGGCTTTCCTGATGAACTTGGCTGTTTTCATCCTCCGAGGAGCTCAGGACTCTGTTGGCCCTGAGAATAGCTTTGGTTCACTTTGGGGGGGGGGGCTCTGGTCCTTGCTTTGAGCATCACTTCCTGGCTCTGGAAAGGAAGATGGTGCATTGCCAGTCTTCTGGAAAAGCTTGCTGCGTTGACTTCCCTGATGGGAATTCGGGCATCTTGATCATTGGAGGAGCTCAGGACCTCATTGTTACTGAGGATGGCTGTGGTACCTTTCGGGGAAGCTGTGGTTCTTCTGATGTTGCTTCCTGGCTCCAGTGCAGATCCCTTAGCCTGCTAGCACAGATCCTTCATCCTGCTGACACAGACTTCCTAGATTCCACCACCAACTGACCTTTGGGCCTTTGCAGTGCAGATCTGTGAAACAGACCTGGATAAGATACTGTTACGGTCTCTGGGCCTCCAGATATATTTGTGGGAGACACTGTTATGAGCTCTAGGCCTTCAGCTGGACTCATGCAGGACATTTCTGTGGGATTCAGGCCTTCAGTTAGATTTCTTAGTCTATAATGTGTGGACAGATTTCCTGCTCTCTCTTGTATATTATTCTTTGGATGACTATTATAAATAATTTATAAAATATGTGTCCTGTATTATATTGTGTTTCTTTGCACTATCCCCCAAACAGCAATACCTGTTATTCATTAAAAGCATGATTTGTGTTTTGTTCTGAGCCAGCTAGGGACTTAAAAGCAATTTCTTCAGAACAGTGACTTTGTACTTGGGCCTACTAATGCCCAACAGATAACTAAATCAGAACAAAGCTGACCTTCAATTTGTAAAACTTTTGATAAGATCCCGCTTAGCTTTCCATATAGGCATGTAGTCTTTTTTAGAGATATTTTTACATTAGATTTTATTGGCATATTTTAGATACAGATAATAATCACATTTATCATAGAGATACATGAGACAACTGCTGTATATGGTGTAACTTGGTTTTCCCCTGTTCCCCTACCCTCCCATCAACCCCTCCTCCCCTCCACATTTACAAAGCTTTGTTTCCATGTTTTCCTCCTTTTTAAAAAACTTTTTCTTTCCTTCCTTTTCCCATCCCTTCTCTCCTTATTCCCCTCCCCATTTGAACTTTTTCCTTCTATTTCAAAATAACTTTTCACCCTTATTTACACTTTTGGTTTCACACACCATAGAAACAGTGTGGTATTCACATGTATGTCCAATTTATTTCACTTAAGAGTAGGGACTTGAGGTGCATCCATTTTCCAAGGAAAGTCTTGAGTGCATCTTTCTTTATGGCCTGTAGTCTTTTAGGAGTTTTTCTCAACAGTGACAAGTTGATTAGCTCTAAATTTACATGCCCTATCTCATCCTCTTTTAAGACTGAGGACACCAAGGTAAGGATTTACAGAGACATTCAGCTATACCCAGAATCCTCCACGACCTTGAACCTATAATCAATCATCCTGTATTCCAGGAAAGCAGAGCCTTACAGATTACCCTCCCAGGAGAGAGCAATGAGCCCATGACAGGAACAGGCTAGTTACTCTTAAGGAACAATGGGAACTGGATTGCACCTTAAGTCATAAAGTTTCCTCTCAGACCTCTGACAGCAGGATTGAGATGATGACTAACCACGCCCAAACCCACTGTAAACCTCATAAACCTGGTTCCTACTTTTGTTGACAGAGTAGTTTGATCTCCTCTGCAGATCTGTAGATCTGTGTGCTGGTCTTTCTGCTTGTGAGCATTGCTCTTCACGTAGCAACCTCTTCCATGCCCAGTCCGCCCAGCTGGCTTCCCTTCTGACAGGTTAAAAGCTGAAGTTCCTGTAAGACTTACAAGGCAGGCCCTCTGTGGTCTACCCCCTGTGGTCTGCCCTCTGTGATCTGGCCTCTGTGGTCTGCTCTCTGCTTCTCTGCACTCTCAGCCCTCTGGGAGCCTCACTGCTCCCAGGCCTTCCCTGGTCCTTGTTCTCCAGCCACACCAAGTGCTTTCTACACAGGACCCTGTGTGTGTTGTTCCCCTCTCTCATCCTCAGGGGCTCACATGATTCAGGCCCTTATGTCATTCAGGTCCCTGGCAAAATGTAACATTTTAAAGGAGAAGTTCTGAACTTTTCTCTAGGACATGACATGCTGGTAATCCCCTCACCTGTAGTGTCATCTGTGTCCTGGGCCGCCTTTTATTTTTCTGTGTAGTACTTCCTACTCTGGACTCAGTGACTCATCATGGCAGACATTTCTTATGGTTCCTCCTGACACTTCCAAGTTGTAGACCAGAGTGGAAAGTGGGAAATGAGAGAAAAAGAGGTACTGAAAGATCAAGGACCGGCTATCAAAACAAACAAAGACAGACACACACACAAACTACCTGATGCCGCTTCAGATGCAGATATGCATGTTGCTTCTACGCAGCTAGCTCACTCATCTGTTCTGTGGAGAACAGTTCTATCAGTACCTCAGCATCCACTAAGATGAACTGTGACTTATATATGAAAAGAGCCAACGGTAGCTTTTGGATTTAAGATTTAGGACTTATGGGTTTGAATTTTGACTGAGTCTTGGTCCTCTGTCTTTTTGCCTGTGTATGACTGCTGTTGTCACCTGCTTACAGCCCTGGCACTCAGGTATGGTCTCTTCATTACAAGGATTATTAGCAAGTTGTTGAAATGATGTTTATGATATGCCAGCAGCGAATCCAAGCATCTCTGCTGTGTTACATTAAGAATAGACTGGAAAACAATGTTGAAGAGGATGGTGTAGATTAGTTTGAAAAAAAGGTGAGCAGCTGTCACAACCATCCCATCCCTTACGGAGACGAAGGGTTTTGAGAATTTTTCTTTTTGTGCATGTTCATGTGTTTGCTTGTGCAAAGACAACCTTATTTATTTATGTTTTCTTTTTAAAAGCAATGTAGGAAGAGTGCAGTATGTAATTATGGACAATGGGTATGTTTGTGGGCTTGGTCTGTGATATTTCCAACTAGAAAGAGACGCTGTTCTAAAATGGTACAGGTTTCACAGGCCTAAAATAGTAATTAACTCCGCCTCTACCGCCACTCTGACCCCACTCTCCTGCCAGTTCTCTGGGTCTCACCACCCCTGGCCAAGGCCGCTGGGTAGATTTTGAGCCAGCTTTCTGGGCAGAAGAGCTCTTTAACAAGCACTACTGTTATGTCTGATTTTTTTTTTTAAGAAATAAAAACTCGGATCCATACAAAGATCGATTAAAGCTGTTGTGAATGAATGTTTCAGGTGCTCGTTGCTTTTCTACATGTAATACACAGTGAAATCATTTTAAAACATATTTTTATTCATGCAGATTTTTGATCTTTTCTCGAAAGGAAATTGGTTTGCTAGGCCTGGTGGCACGAACCTGTCATCCTAGCTATTTGAGAGGCTGAGGTGGGAGGATTGCAAATCTGAGTCCAGCCAAAGCGATGTAGTGAGACCCTGTGGCAAAAATAACATGAGAAAAGGATGCAGGATATGGCTCAGCAGTAGAATGCTTTCCTAGCATGTGTAAGGCCCTACATTCGACCTCCAGTACTGAAATTAAAAAGGAACTGGTATGCTCAGCATGGTGCCCTGAGCCTGGACTTCATGCCGAGTGCACCCTGATGGGACGGTGTGGAACGTCCGCAGAGCTCCAGCTTGTGGGTGCCCAGCCCCCGCCCAGGAGGGTTCTGAGGAGGCGCGCTGAGTGCTGCAGCCCTTGTGGAGCATAAACTTCACTTTGTTTTACATGAAGAACCTCAGGTGACATTCAGCTAGACCTATACTTCACCAAGAACACTAGAGAATCCAATTCAGTGTGATTCAAGACTGTTTTGATCTTCCCTGCAGAATTATACTTAGGATAAAAACCTAATTAGCTAAAATTCTAGCTAGTAGGATTTAGAAACATCTGGAATTTCCTTGATCATAATTTAGAGAAGCAAGCCGCAGTGGTGGTGGGCTCAGTACTTGTGCTGTTTGGTGTGAAGTTTGGTAGGCTCAGCGCGCCTGTATCAGCAGTTTCTTCTAAAAACCAATTTCACAGTTAAACCTTATAGACTTTCTGTGTTCACACTTTCCTGTATGCTAGTTCAATAATGCCCTTGAAGCTTATATACAAATGAAAGAGAATATTAGGTTAAATTTTGCTTTTAATGATTTTCAGGTTATTGTATTATATATTTGTTTTGAAAGTTTAAGTGAGCTATTTGGGTTAATATTGAGTAAAGTTGAGCTTTTAAGTTTCTGAGGCGCCTATGTAGGGATCAGGAATGGTAACCAGTTACCCTGGGGAATGTTGGAGACAGCGTCTAATAGGAAGAGTGAAATTTTTTGGAGCTTGAAATAAAATTTTGTAGGGCTTCTTAAAGGAAAATCACAAAGCTATAAATAAAAGACTGGGTACAAATAGAATATTTACAGTGCCAAAGGAAATAGAACAAACTCAATTAAAAAGAAACCTGACAAATGCTGCCATTACCATAAAGTATCCAGGAAAATTATAGAACAGTTTTATTAAATGACTACTTTGTTCTTTAAAGAAGGTACATTAAAACTTTAAAAATATTTTTTCCTATGTACATTTCAATTACTTCATTTAATAGTGAGTTCTATAGAATTCTCTATTGAAAGAGTCAAAAGATAATTCAGTGTTTCCTGTAGAAGAGACTATGTTGATTGGAGTCTTTAAATTATTGCTAGTTTGAAAAATTTTACCTTTCATTAGCAATGTCATCATTACTTTTTAGGATATCTGTCAAATTTGGAAAACTCTTATCAAGTTCTTTCTATTTTATCTTTCTATAAGATTTGGAGGACTTTTGCATGGACTGTTTTATGGTTCTCCATATCTATTTTATTTTAAAGAGAAAAAGGATAATAAGAAAACAGATTAGTAGGATGGTTACAATATTTGGTACATTAGTTGATAGATCTAGAATTTTGAAGCAGGTTAGTAGGACAGTTGTAATAGTTGACATTTGCATATTGCTGCTTTCCTACAAGTTAATCAGAGTGTGGGATATGGGCATGATATTGTATCTGAACAACACTAGCACAAAGTGTTCTTTTTCAGGAGCTCAGAGAAGCTGGCTGTGAAACTACCTTAACTGTGTGATGTGTATGTACGAGTTTTTGCAGTTCCCCAGGTCACAGTATCTGTGGCAGGTTCTGGATCCTATTTTCTTATTCAGTGTCTCACATTAGTGAGACAACATGATGTTTACACAGTGGGTCTGATTTATTTCACTGATGAGTGTGGTCTCGAGTTACATCCATTTGCCTATAAAAGTCTCTAGTTTGTCCTTCTTTATGGCTGAGTAGTATTCCATTATATAAAAAAACACACTTAAAAAAAATCCATTGAGCTGTTGATGGGCATCTAGGTTGTTTCCAAGATTTAGCTGTTACAAATTGAGCTGCGGTAAACACAGTAGTGCATATATCACAGTGGTATGATGTGTTTAATTCTTCGGGGAAGATGCCCAGAAGGGGAAGAGCTGCTTTGAGTGGGACCTCCAATCCCATTTTCTTCAGCAGTGCCTGCGCCGATCTCCACGGTGGCCGCCCCGGGCTGCACGCCCTCTTGCGGCAGAGAAGAGCTCCTTTCCCCACAGCCCCGCAGCATTGTTTCAGCTGATGTTTGATGACAGCCTCTCTTGCTGTGGTGAGTCCATATGTATTTTAAGCCTTGGTTTACCTCTTCCCACCCTTCCCCTTCCAGCTGCTGGGCAGTGCAGGCCACATTTATTTCACAATCTCTGGCCCTGCATCTTTGGGTCACGAGACAGGGAATTGGGACAGTAGATGTTAGAAGCAGTCCCGGAAGCCAGTTCTTTATCAAGATCTGTAGGAATAGCTTTCCTTACATGGAAACACATAAACATGTCCCGGTTAAATGTACTCCCAAGTCACCTACTTTTGGCTGGGTCCCCAGATACCTGTACATACAGTGCCCCACAGCAAGAGTGTGTGCATATCCGAAGCAGGGAAACTCAGAATGAAGACAGGAAAGCCTGGTGGGAGTTGTAATGGATCGTACTTGCTCAGATTCTGTGAAAACAGGAAAGATCTGTGTGAGCACATTTCCTAAGTTCTTGGAGGAGGTAATTGTAACTACGAGCCTGAAGTTTGCTTTGTTACCTTCCCATGAATTCACCTTTGCTGATATGAATTGATGCTTCCTCAAAGCCATTCCCAAGAGTCCTTTCCAGAGACCAAGGCGCTCTTCTTCTCCAGGCTCACATGCAGGCCGTACACTTTAAGCTGTGCTTTAAAAATCTCTGTATTTAACTGATACTCACTCCTTCTACTGCCTTCACCCTCCCTTTCACTATAACAAACTCCTGCCCCTATTTTTAAAAGTGAGAATATGCAAATATAACCTGGCTCTTAGGTATGCATTTCCATAGACTGCACTACTATATTTTCTACTCACATTAGCTTTGCTGGTGACTTTTATTTTATACTCAGCATAGAGTATGCATAGCTGCCAGCTGGACTGCTATTAGAAGTCTTGTCTGCTTTTTCACAGTAGTGGCATTGTCAGGCTAAGTGAGTGTCAGATTCATTTTGCAGAGAAATAGCCTGTCAAGTACATGTCCTCACTGCAGGAATTCCTAAGATCTTGGATGAGGGAATGTGTACATGTGTCGATGTCAGTCTGGATCATCTGAGCCACACTTTTCTTTATGCTAATTGTGATAGAATTGAAAAGGTGTGATGATTTGCTTTAGTGAATGGAAATTGGCAAAATTTCAGGAATTATGGAAGAATTTGCAGTACTTTTCTAATTGTTATTCATTAAACTTAACAGCTTGATAACAAGAAACCATGCCTTAAAAATCAATTAGTTTCTTTTCCTATTCACTAAATACTTTGAAGGCTGTTTTTAATGAGTCTTGAGCAGTCAGAATGTTGCACTATTCAGAGTTTCAAAAAATATGATCATAAAATACCATAAAAACCTGAACAGAATAGTATCCTTGCATTTCCACTGAAAACTTGGGAGGACAAGTTACATGCGCTTTGTGGATATCTGTGATATTCTGTCACTTACTGTGCACCCTTGAGCATGGTTGCTTTTTCATTTAAATCAAGAACTATTAAACCTATTGGGTTTATTTTATGGATTCAAATTAATTTTAATAACCTCTTTTTAAAAATTTTTCATTATTTTTATGTACATGGAAAGTTGCAATGACTCCACGATTGGTCTTGTATTGAAAGTTAAAGGATTTAGAAGTATCCAGAAGTTGGCAATAAAGATAACTGGGTGCACAGGCCTCTGTCAAAGCCATGTGACACTTCCCAGACTCTCGAGAGTACAGCATGTGAAAAACTGCAAATTCATTACTTGTTCTAGTGGGCTTTGATGGGAGGAGCTAATGCTCACGTGCTTTTTGTTTGTTTCATGCACTGCTGATTCTTCTATTATTTTCCCAAATTCTCACAACTCTTCGAACTTGAATTTATTATTTTCTCCATTTCCAGATAAGGGAAGGGACTCAGTGAGCTACACTGACTTGCTTACGTTCCCACAGCTGAGTGGAAGAGCTGAAATTGTCCCCATCTGTCTCCAGCATTGGATCCATTACTAATACACTGTATCACTTCACTTTAAGATATGCAAGACAGAGATTCCGGTTGGATGTGGGACATCTGTGAGAGGCCATAGATTATGGTCAGGAGCTGGTGTTGGTGGGCTTGACCATGATTTAAGTGAGAGTTACTATCGTTGAACAGTGACAGAATTGGTAGATGCTGTATATATTTAGGCAGACAAAGAACTGCATTTAGAGAGCTTGGAGGAGAGGAGCGGAAAGATACCTGGGCTGACCTGCTGAGGTTTAGACTGCTAGACAGCCAGATCCCTGACTAGAGGCGAGGGGCACTGTCTCATGCAGGCCTTGGGGTCACATGTGTCACACAGCAGATGACTTTGGGTGAATTGCGGGACAGGGATGCTGGAGGTTGCCTTCAAAGAGACAGGCTGGTGATGGAGGTCATTTTGGCTTTTTTCCTTCCTGCCCAGCTCCCCCTGATTTATCAAGATATTGCAAAAGGTTGGGTCAATGAGGAGGTCTCCACTGCTGAGCACCTGTCCATGTCTGATGGGCAGTGAGACACAGACAATGGCAATGGTTTTCTTGTGTCTGGATAGGGGTCAGAAAACCAAGTTAAGTGCTGGGCTGTTTCAGACATAACATAGGACAGGACAATCAGGAGCACAAAATGTCAGAATGTGGCTGTTCTTACAGTGGCAGGCCATCAAAGACACTTGTTCTGTTTGGGTGTGTGAGGTTCCTCCTAGTCTTCCTCTGATTTCTTGTGTAGAGTTTGCAATGTAGTTGGAATCTCAGCAGGGTTGGTCATGTTCATTTCCAAGTATGTTTTCCTGAGACTAACAAGATAGTCTTTATGTTTGCTTAAAGAGACAAAATTCAATGAGAAAATTAATACCCATGGCTAAAGAAAGTGGGATAAAAAACATTAGTGAATCATAGTTTTTAATAAAATGGGATGAGGTAAGATGAAGAAGGATAAGTGGTTAACAAACTTAGAAAAACATAGGAAACTGCCACGTCATCTTGCAGAAGATGCTAACTGGAAGCAAGAAGATAGACCTTGTAGAACTTATAATGATTTGATAGGGTCCTGCAGAGGGGGCATGAGGTGGGTCTGGGAAGCCAACACATACACTCATTCAGAAGATTCATAAAAATAAGGATTTTGGTGATTCTTAGCCTTCTCTTCACATGATGTGGTGGTATTTTCCCCATGGCCTATCATCTCGGTCACATGGAAGAACTAGTTTGTTTTCTGAAGAGATTAACTGGGAAGCTTCCTGCTCAGTAATATCATGTATAACAGTGTGGAGGTGGTCATAGGACTGGGAACCAGGAGATGCAGGAGTCTACATCCTGAAGTCCAGGAACAGAATATTAGTGTCTTGAGAAACACAATAACTGTTGCATGGAAAGACTTGCATCTTAACAGAAATGGTGGGGAGATCGAGAACGGGCACGCAGTGCCAGCACTCAGGAGGCTCAGGATGCCTGAGTTCCAGCCCAGTCTGGGCTACACAGCGAGTTCAAGGTCAGCCTGAGCTGCACTGCAAGATGCCATTTCCAAATACAATGCCCCAACCATCACAGTTTGCATGGCTTAAACAAAACAAAAGCATCTCACCCAGTTCTGAGTGTAGAAGTTGGAGATTAGGGGCCAGCAGAGTTCTGTCTGGTGAAGGCTCACTCCACAGGTTGTACATGGCTTTCTTATTGTGTTCTCACGTGGCCTTTCCTGTTTGTCTTGAGGGAGAGAAAAACAACATTCTTATGTCTCTCCCTGTAGGAGCTCTAACCCTTTCATGAAGGTACCACGTTTCTGACCTCACCTAAACTTAATTACTTCTCAAAGGTTCTGTCTCCAAAAACCGTAACATGGGGAACTAGGCTTCAGTATGTGAATTTGGAGCCCATAATTCAGTGCATAGTGATCTGCTTAAACTTGCTGTTGACCGGTTCTTATTGTAGATTCTGTGGCCTCAGGCACCTTCCTTTGTGTTGTGGCATGAAGGAATCAGCTAGAATCTATAGGTCTTTGTCAGATTCCTCTCCTGGTAAATCAAGTACAGCAGCTCAGCTAGAGGTTATAGTTAGGATCATTTTGCTATGGTCCACATAACCACTGCTACAGTTGCCATTTTAAAAACTCATCAGTTATAGTAACTACTTACTAGCTTATAGAGCAGACGTCAGATTTATAAGATGAATTTCACCTTTGGAGCTGTTTTGCAGTATCATGTGGTGAGCGGTGAAAAGTGGCAGTCAGCAGTGTGTGCTGCTGGCCAGTACCGAGCACAGCCCCTCTGTGCTCCACTTGTAACCGGGCTCTGTAGGGTTTCGAGTGCTTGACGCATTTCACACCTGCACTCCTGTGGCATTGTGTCTCTTCGTCACAGCATTTATACCTAGATTCACCTGCAGTGACGTAGATTTTTTCTGTTGCTTCCACCAATAAGCGAAATATGACAGTTTTCACATCTGAGAATCAAGAGTTAGGATGCAAGCATCATGAACCTGAATAAATTGTCCTTTTGTCGTGGTGCCTTTTGTTGGCCTAGGAAAAAAGACTGAAGATAGTCAGAATGCTAAGTTCACATGGGCTGGTCTCATAGCATTCCCTTGCCCTTTTAACTTCCTTGTTTAAATTTGGTTCAGGGAAGAAAGATTTCACACTTAATCAGTTTAGTCAGATGATGGCTTTGGGAGAATTTCACAGTATGAAATAGATATAGGGCATCTTCCCTCTCCATATTCCCATTAGATAAATTAGAAACGCATTAATTTCTTTTCTTCCTGAAACTCTTGGGTGTAAATACAAAATCACTTCCAGGAATATGTCTGCATTGGTTGACATCGTTTCTTCTTGAGTGCAGTATTTCTTGTTTTGAGTAGAGTATTCTTGACTGATGGTAGACTACTTTCCGAGGGTGCCTGGTGAGGGTGGCCCAGGGCAGTTTTAAAGTCTTGGTGAATGTGTTTTACCTTGAAGGCCGGCATGCATGTGGATTGCAAATGGAAACAGTGGTGGGATCGCCAAGCGCTGCCCACTTCAGTAGCTGTATGCAGCCGCTTCCGGTTGCTGCCAGGGACACTGGGGCCCCACGACGATTGCGTAGCCTGAGGAGCTGGTGTTTGGTGCTCAGATCCGCTGAGAGCAGGCAGGTTCTGAGCGACTCTGCATTTTTGGAACTCAGGCCACATAGTTCTCTCTTCTGATTCTTCTTTGTGCGTCAGAGACTATTTGTTTCTTTCACAGTAGCTTGACAGTTGGAATGAGGAGGCCATATCTCGGGTGCTAGGTTGGAAGTCCTTGGGAAACTGCCTCTTGTTATTCTTTTTTTTTAATTTTAAAGAGAAAGAAAACCCAAAAGCTCCCCACAAAAACACGAGTACAAAGTCAAAAACAGAACAACAGAAAGCAGTAAAAATATACAGAATTTCCAAACAAGGTGATATGAAGTTAACAATGGTTGTTGTATTGCATATTGTTATCTTCACAGTGGTTGCTCAAATTACCAGATGCAGGCGTGCAAGATCGATAAAACGAAGGGGAGCTTCTCTGTCTGTGCTTTTGAAGTCTGTGTTGTAGTAGTTAAGAAGTGGAAAAAGGGGCAAAGTTAAAAGTTGTTTTACATGGCCCCCATTTTGTAGGCGTGACTGAGCCATTTTAAAGAGGGAGTTGCCTGGTTTCCTCCTCAAAATTCTCTAAGAACAAAAAACCTGAATGTTCCTCCTTTTCTTTCTCTGGCAGAAGCTCTTTCTTAGGACCAGCTCAACTGCCTTGCTCCCTCCCGTACTGGCTCTGCATGGACACAGAATTAAGAGCACCATCAAATTCTGCAGCTGCAAGCAGACCTTTAACAATTCTCTCCATTCAACATGGCAACATGGAAGCAGAAGGAAAATGCACATGACTTCTGTAAACCATGCAGCAGCCCCAAGAGGGACTCACACAGCATGTTGCAGAGCTCTGTGTGAGAAACCATTGACAAACATTACGTGTTCATTGATACCATCATTTATCCTTTGACTGTCATTCACTGAGCAGATTGTAGAAGGCACGCTGCTCAGCACAGAGAATACTACCATGATGGAAGGAGACCCTGGCCCCCAGGCTCACGTACTTCTCGATATTTTCCTCTTGGGGACAGTCTGTAGCGTAATGAGAGTAGCACTCACTGCAACTAGATCTCTAAAATGTAGCGACCCTCACTATGAGTTTAGCAGTGAGTGAGTCAGAGCCACGGGGAAAGGGTGTGCTGGGCAGACGGCACCCAGGCAGGGGGACAGCAGCAGGCTGGCGGAGTCAGCTGAACCTGAGCAGGAGGGTTATAGATGAGAATCAGTGAGGATTACTTCATCCCGGACCTTCTCGAGTGTGAGATGCTTATGAAACATGAGAGACTTTCCAGTGGCCAGGAGGCCATGCTGATCTGCAGTGCAGGCTGCAGCCCTGGCTAGAGACTCAGGAAGTGACCGTCGGTGTAGAATTATCAGCACAACCTGTGTATCTTTGGTGTCTTTCTACCATGCCTGAATTTCTGGATACTCTGTGCCAGTTTGAGTATTTTTCTCCACTCTCCTCTCTTGTTTTGAGAAGAAAATCATGAAAATGATTCTTTTAGTGATGTAAACTTTCTTTTTAGTCTAAACAGGACTGTATATATAAATGGTTTCCTTTTTTCCCAATCTCATCCTTCAGTTGTGCCAGTTTGAATTACTCTTTGCTATCTCTTAAGAGTATCATGAGCACACCCAAGGCCTTCCTGGTTACCTTTAGATGCAAACAAAGTCCAATCCAGTCTGGTACAGTCGGATACATTAAGCTGCTATCTGCCCTTCTCGAGGTGCCCTCTGTGAGTCTCAAGGGCTTGGCATGGGGTGGCATGGTGTGCTTTCATATGTTTCTCATCATCTCTCCTGGGTTCCTTTTCCCCTAGGGTATGGGGGCACTGTGTGTGCCTTCCGTGGTGAAACTTCCAAGACCCCAGGTGACAGTGTGTACTGCTGGGGCCCAAGCCAAGGCATGGTTTCTCAGAGGATTCTGGGAGACTCCGTATCCCAGTTCCTTCTCTTCTAGTTTGTGTCTGTGCCATTGTTAACATGGTGCTGTGAACTAGGAAGTTGGCCTTTGAGCAGATTATTGTAAGTATATGGCTTTTTTGTCTGCTGAAGGACTTTAATAATTTATACCGCATCTTCAAAGCCCTGGATAAGCTGTTTGAAAAAACACTCAGTGCTATAGCCACAAGTTCTTTCACCTTCTCTAATTCTTAAACCTGAAAGAAAAAAGAAGTCCAAACAGACTGTGTCACTTTAAAGCCCCTTGCAAGCCCCCTTGCAGATGATGTGCACCTGCCCCTTAACAAGAGGCACATCTCTGCTAATTCTCTGTCCCTGCCTGTCACTCTTAGGAGCTTTCACTCTGTGCAGCACTTTCAGGTTCTGCAAAATTTAATGATTTGTGTAACTGTGCTAACCTGGCATCTGGAGTATCCTCTGCCCTGGGCCATCTGGGAAAGGGCCCTTCTTTCATAACACCGAGGTTTGCAGCTCAGCTAGAATTGTTACCCATTCCAGACCTGAGTTTTCTGATACCTTAAAAGCGCAATGTAGACCTTACTTAAAGACATCTCAAGTTCTGTTAACTTGGTATTTTGAAACTGCCTCATAGCTTTGAGGGATGTGCTTCTTAGTCAAAGGAAGTAAGATACTTAAAGATCAAAGCAGTTTGCCAATGGTGATAGGAATTAAGATTCACCTACTGAGAAAATCTCTATTTCTTTGTTCAGTTTAAGAGAGCGTCAGAGAAGAGCAGGTGTGGGTGGAGACAGGGACGTTGGCAAATAGATCTCAGAGGGATTTCTTGTGTTCGCTCTTTGCTCTCTCTGTCTCTTTATCCCTCCTTTTCTCTCCCCCTCCCTCACCTCCCTCTTCCTCCCCCCTCTTTCTCACAAACTTGGTGAGAAGGTAGTACTATATGCTAAAGAAGTTATATTATTATCTAGTTATCAAGAAGTGATTAAACCTCAAACCCAAGCTGCTTAGGGTGGCACTTCTCTGTAATCCCAGTGTTCTGGGAGGCTGAGGCAAGAGGATCTCTAGTTTGAACCCAGTCTGGATGACTTTAGCAAGACCAAGTCTCAAAAAAAAAAAAAAAAAAAAAAAGGTTGATTGGGTGAAGGTACATGGCTGGTAATGTAGCTAAGTGTAAAGGTGCTGTATTCAATCCCCAGTACTTCAAAAAAGAAAAAGTAATTAAACTTTATATTGTCCTTTGGTGTTAGAAATTAATAGCCATAGGATGTTAGAATTAGCAAAAATCTCAGATTTTTATTTTTTTTTTAGGTCAAATTTTAAGTGGAATAACATGTATGTAGTGTGAGTACAGTTTGATGAAGGCTGACAAACTATCAATGTAAGCAATACTTCAATGAAGATTTATGAACTTGTTACCCTAGAAGGTAATCTACCCCTTAGAGTCAATATCTAAATCACTGTGGAACCTCTGTTGTCACTCAGATGACATAATCAGCTTTGTTGGTTCTTGTGAGTAGAACCATAGATTTTACTCACGTCTAAATTCTTTCACTAAACATGTTTTTGAGAGCAAGCCGTGTTGTTGCATGTGTCATCAATTCAATTTTAAAAATGTTTTCTGTGCTATGTAAATGTAACACAGTTTCTCTATTCATGGGAACATTTTTGGCCATTAGAAATAAAGCCGTGAACAGATCTCTTTGTGGACATATATTTCTGTTTCTTTTTGGAAGATACCTACTAGTGAATTACAGACTGTGTGGGAGGTGCATGTTGAATTTTTAAAAAATCTTTCAGATAATTTCTGGAAGTTGTTGTAGTATTTTACATGCCCATCATCGGTGTGTGGTTTACGGTGTCTAAGTTTTCATCATTATGAACATTTGACACTGTCAAACCGTTTAATTTTAGCTATTCTGGTGGGCATGTGATAGTAACTCATTGTGATTTTCACTTGCATTTCTCTGATGGATAATGATATCAAACATATTATGCTGTGCATTCTTGCCATTTGTTATTTTTATTTTAAAAATAAAGGAAGAAAACATAATAACAAACAGACATCCACTTACAAAATACCATAAAAACAATACAGAGTTACAGACTGGTAGGAAATTAACAATGATCGTTGTATTATGTATTGGTATCTTCAAAGTGGTTTTTCAAGAAAACAAATAGAGACATGCTAGAATGATCAAACAAGCAAACATTAACTGTTCCTTTCAGTAAAGTAATAGAAGACAGTAGTACAGCTGTTAGCTCTCCTGTAGATACACACACACGTAATTTCCTCTCTTTCCTTTCTCCTCTGCCACACTCCAGTTACCCATTACTTTTCAGCATTTTCCTTTCATTTCACATGTCTTATCATACCTCCTAGTTTTTATTCATTCTTTCAGGTTCTTACACTAGTCAGACAATATGTTGCTTACACATGCAGGTCTGATTTATTTCACTTATGAGTGTGGTCTCTAGTTGTGACCATTTACCTATAAAAGCCTTGAGATTATCTTTCTTTATAGCTGAGTATATTTCCATTATATAAAAGTACCACAATTTTTTTATCCAATTCTGAGTGCATGGATATTTGAGTTGGTTCCATAATTTAGCAATTACAAATTGTGCAGCTATGAACATGGGTGCACATATATTGCTGGGAAATGATGTTTACAGATCTTCTGAGAAAATACCCAGAAGAGGAACAGCTGGGTTGAATGGGACCTCTAGACCTAGTTTGTTGAGGAATCTCCAAACTGATTTCCACAGGGATTTCACCAGTCTGCATTTCCACCAGCAGTGGGGAATAGTTCCTATTTCTCCACAGCCTTGCCAGCATTTGATATTGGTTAATTTCTTAATGATAGCCATTCTTACTGGGGTGAGGTAAAATCTCACTGTTGTTTTAATTTGTGTTTCGCGAATGACTAATGATGGTGAACATTTTTTCATGTATTTATGTGCCATTTGTATTTCTTTATCTGAGAAGTGTGTATTCATCTCAGGTTCCCATTTTTCGATTGGGTCTTTGAATATGGAGGGGCTGATGTTTTTTAATTCTTCATATGTCTAGATAGAAGCTCTTCATCTGAGGGACACTCAGCTAAAATTTCTTCCCAACTTGTGGATTTTCTTTTTACTCTGCTGGTGACTTCTTCAGATGCGCACAAAATTTTCAATAGGTTGAGATCCCAATTGTTGATTCTTTGAAATATTTCATGGGCAGTTAGGATTTTATTCATGAACTCTCTGCCTACTCCTATGTCTTCAAGGTTTTTACCTACTTTCTCTTCCAATAAATTTAGTGTTTTTGTTTTAATATTGAGAACTGTAATCTATTTTGACTTGAGTTTGGTGCATGGTCATAGACTTGGGTCTATTTTCAGTCTTTGACAGGTGGCAAGCCAATTTTTCTAGCATCATTTATTAAAGAGGCTATGTTTCTTCCAGTGAGTTTGTTTGGCCCCTTTGTCAAATATTAGGTGGCTGAGTGTGTTTGTGGTTCTGTCTGTGTCTTCCAATCTATTCCATTGATCTTCTGGTCTGTTTTTCAGCCAGTACCATGTTGATTTTATTGCAGTAGCTTTGTAATATGATTTCAGGTCAGGGACTGCAATTCCACCTGACTTGTCTTTGTTTCTCAGGATTGCTTTTGCTATTCTGAGTCTCTTGTGGTGAATTTAAGGAATGTTTTCTCTAGATCTGTGTGGTATGCTAATGGTAGTTTAATGGGAATTGCATTGAAACTGTACAACAATTTTGGTAGTATGGCCGTTTTCACAATGTTGGTTCTTCCTATCCATGAGCAAGGAGTGTTTTTCCATTTATTGAAATCATCTTGAATATCTTTTTCAGAGCACTGTAGTTCTCCTTGAGTAGATCTTTTACTTCTTTTGGTAGATTGATTCCTAAATATTTCAATATCCTGGTTTCTGTTGTTAAAGATATGGTTTCCTTAATTTTTGTCTCGGTCTGTTTGTTGTTTGTGTATAGGAACACTATTGATTTTTGGGTGTTGACTTTGTACCCAGCTACACTGATGAATTTGTCAATTAATTCAAGGAGTCTCCCTGTGAAGTTTTTGGGGTCTTCCATGTAAAGTATCATGTCATCTGCAAATAGTGGTAGTTTTACTTCTTCCTTTCTTATCCTTATTCCTTTTATTTCTTTCTCTTGTCTAATTGCTCTGGACAATGCTTCCAGAATTATGTTGAACAGGAGTGGTGACAATGTACATCCTTGTCTTGTTTCTGATTTTAAAGTAAAAGCTTTCAGTTTTTGTCCATGGAGTATGTTGGCTGTTGGTTTGTCATAGATGGCTTTGATCAGCTTGAGGTTAAAACCATCTATTCCTGTTTTCTGTAGGGCATTTATCATGAATGAGTGTCAGACTTTGTTGAAAGATTTTTCTGCATCCATTGAGATGATCATATGGTTTTTGTCTTTGGCTCTATTGATATGGTTTATAACATTAATTGATCTGAGAATATTGAACCATCCCTGCATTCCTGGAATGAATCAAACTTGGTCATAGTGTAAGATTTTCTTGATGATTTGCTGCATTCTATTTGCTGGCATTTTATTGAGTATCTTTGCATCTATATTCATTAGGGAAATTGGTATGTAGTTCTCTTTCTTGGTTGGTTCTTTCTCTGGTTTGGTATCAGTGTAATACTTGCCTCCAAAAATGAGTTAGGAAGAATTGCTTTCTTTTCAGTTTCATTGAAGAGTTTGTGGAGTGTTGGTATAAAAGCTGCTCTGAATTTCTTGTAAAATTCTGCTGTGAATCCATCAGGTCCTGGGCTTTTCTTGGTCGGTCAGTTTTTAATCACATTTTCAATCACATTAATTGATTTCAGGTTGTTCAGGGCTTTTATAACTGCTTGATTCAACTTTGGTTGTTTGTACATGTCTAGGAATCTGTCCATTTCTTCTAAGTTTTCTATCCTACGGGAGTAAAGATTTTTCGAAGTAGGAATTCGTGATCTTTTCAATTTCTCTAGGATCTGTGACTTCATCCTTTTCATTCCTCATTGTGTGATTTGAGATTTTTTCTTTCTTTTTTTGATAAGGTTGGCTAGGGGTTTATCAATTTTGTTTATTCTTTCAAAGAACCAACTCTTTGATTCATTTATTTTTTGTAGGATTTTCTTCATCTCAATTGCGTTAATTTCTGACCTGATTTTTATAGTCTCTTCCCTTCTTTTCGTTTGGGCTTGACTTATTCTTCTTTTTCTAAAAGTCTGAGGTCCAGCATTAGGCTGTTTATTTGTTCTCTTTCTGTTTTCCTTATGTATGAGTTCACTGCTATAAATTTCCCTCTGAGGACTGCTTTCATTGCATGTCACAGATTCCAGTAAGTTGTATATACATTTTTGTTTGCTTGTAGGTATCTTTAAATTTCTTCTTTAATTTCTTCCATGACCCATTGATTGTTCAGGAAGTTGTTTAATTTCCAAGTGCTTATGGGGTTTTTGGAGTTCCTTTTGTCATTAATTTCCAATTTCATTGCACTGTCAGATAATATACATGGGATAATTTGAATTCTTTTGCATTTAGGTAGGTATGCTCTGTGGGCTAGAATGTGGTCTATTTTAGAGAAAGTCCTATGTGCAGGTGGCAAAAACGTGGATTCTGATGTTGTGATGTGGAACACTCTGTATATATCTAGTAAGTCCATTTGTTTGCAGCTTTGGTTCAGATCTCTTATTTATTTGCTGATTTTTTGTCCAGTTGACCTATTTCTTTGTGTCAAAGGGGTGTTGTGATTCCCTATTCCAATAGTGTTATTTTTTTTTATTTTTTTATTTTTTGCGGTACTGGGGATTGAACTCAGGACCCTGCGCTTACTAGGCAGGTGCTTATTCCACTGAGCTATATCCCCAGCCCTCAATAGTGTTATTGATTATATGGGTTTTCATGTCTGTTAAGATTTGTCTTAGGTAGTTTGGTGCTCTGATATTTGGTGCATACATGTTTATGATTGTTATCATATCCTCCTGCAGTTTTCCCTTAACAAGTACATAGAGAGACCTTCTTCATCTGTTTTGATTATTCTTGGCTTGAAGTTTACATTGTCTATGAACATAATAGCTACTCCTGCTTTTTTCTGGGTTCCTCTTGCATGGAGGATTGTTTTCCATCCTTTGACTTTCAGTCTTTGGATTTCACTTAGAGTAAAATGTGTTTTCTGTAGACAGCATATTGTTGGATTTTGTTTCTTAATCCACTCTGCCAGTCTGTTTCTTTTGACTGGTGAATGAGGCTATTTACATTTACAGTTACAACCAATATGAGTTGGCTTATCATTTTCATGTTATTTAATAGCTGTTGGTCTCTTACATTTTCTACCTGTTCACCTGCTTGCTCTTCTTGAAGGTTCCTTTCTGTTGTTCTTATAACTGTAGTCATTTTCTTCTCTGTCTAGAATATCTTTTAGTGCTTTTTGTAAGGATTGTTTGGCAATCACGAAGTTCTTCTGTTGCTCTTTCTCATGAAAATATTTCATTTCTCCATTAAACTTCAAAGAAAGTTTGTCAGGGTACATCAGTCTTGGTTGGAAGCTGTTTTGACTTAGGACCTGTAATACTTCAATCCAAGCTCTTCTCTATTGGATGGTTTGTGTTGAGAGATCTCCCATGATTTTGATGGGCTTTCCATTATAGATGATCTGTTTCTTTTCTCTAGAAGCTTTTAATATTCTGTTAGTTTGCTGAACATCTGGGATTTTCATTAGTGTATGTCTCAGTCTGTTTTTGTTTTGTTTATGAGTAGTATAAGTTCTGTGTACCTCATTTACCTGTATCTCAGATTCTGTTCCCATGCTTGGGAAATTTTCTGCTATTATTTCTGCAAATATTCTTTTTATGTCACTTGTGTTTCCTCATGCTGTTTCATTGACTTCTATTACTCTGACATTATTTCTCTTTGCCTCTTCTTGGGGGCTGTTGGATTGATTCTTCCTGGATTCTTGTTGATTTTAAGAGATCCTTCCTTTCATGATCATTGGCTACCACACTGTCTTTAAGATCTGAAGTTCTATGTTCAACTTCATTCACGGAATTTTGCAAGCCTTCAGTGGAATTTTTCATTTCCTGGAAATCTCTTTGAGCCTGATTTATGCTTTCTAGTTCATTCCTATATTGCTCATATGATATTTCCATCCATTGCCTATGTTCGTCTTTTTTTTTTTTTTTTTGTCTCTTTCTCCTCTAGATGTGTGGAGCATTTCTTTCACTATTGTCATCTCCTGTTTTGGATGAGAGATTATGTCTGATCTGATCTCTTCTATGGCCTGATGGAGTTGTTTCTTTACTTCCATTGCAATCCTTGCAGCAATTTCAGGTGTGTGTTTACCAGGTTCTCCTATGTTGATGTCTCTGGATTTGTCATGAGTGGGGTAGAATTCTGAGATTGTGTTTTAGCCCTTTACCTTGTCGTGATTGATGCTGGAGGCAGAAAGCTCAGTTTCCCTCTTCTCTGGCAGTGCAGCCAATGTCACTAATGGCCCTAGGTTTCCTGGTGGTCAGGCCACTGAGATGCACTGCTTAGGCTGGGAACTTCCAGTAGATGGTAAAGCATACCTAGTTCTCCCGAGTCTCAGACGTGAACTGTGATGTCAGGTGATGGCAGATAGTTTGATCCAGTGACCCCTCACAGTTCAATGCATGTGTGTGAACCAGAATCTGATTTCACTGGTGTTGCAATCCCAGACCAGTGGTCCTGTGACCCCAGGCAGTTCAGTATACAGGCAAAACCCAGACATGAACTGCCGGGTCAGCAGTCTGTGGACCACCTGATTCTGTGTCTCCAGTTAGTTCAGGCCATGCACTGGAGCCAGATGCTGGCCACATCAACAGTGATCACAGGCTGCTTATGTGTGTGACCCCCAGGAGGTCAGGGCACAAGTGAAGCCCAGTCCCCAACTGCGGGGTCAGCGGCTCTTGAGTGCCCACACCTGTTCCTCACTCAGTGCTGGGCACGTGCAGGGAGGGCCTATGCACGAACCCCAGTGAGAGTAGTTTGCAGACCTTCTAAGTGAGGATCTCTTGTCTGCACCAGGCGCATGGAGGGCAGAGACTCAGACAGTAATGGTGGCAGGGTGATGAGTTGCTTGCTCTGCCCCCCCAGAAATAGATGGGAAATACCTGGTTCTCGTGGCTGCCTTCTGCTGGGAACACTGCCATCAGCAGGTCGTGGCCCCACAGCCCTCCTGATTCTGCTTCTCCAGTCGGTTCAGTCCACACAGAGAAGCCAGGAGCAGGCCGCGCCAACAGCGATCACAGACTGCTTGTGTGTGTGAGCTCCAAGAGGACAGGGCCAAGCCTCTTGCCATTTGTATATATTTTTTAGTGAAGTATCTGTTCATACATTTTGCTCATTTTGATTAAATTGTTTATTTTTTGTAAAGTTATTAGAGTTCTTTATATATTCTAGAATCAAATCTTTTATCAAATATATGTAAATAATTGAATAATAGTCAAAATTTTCTCTCAATCTGCATCTCAGCTGGCCATTTTCTTGATAGTACCTAAGTAAAAAAGAGTTCTTAATTATAATGAAGTTCAGTATATCAGTTTAAAAAATTGTTGGTTTATTCTTTGTTTGTTTACTCCCAGATTACAAATATTATCCCCTATGTTTTTAATTAGACCTTTAAAGTTTGATTTTACCTTAGGTCTATGATTCATTTTGACTTCCATTATAATATGAGAAAAGGTGTGGGGGGCAGGTATGTACTTCCAGGTTCTGTCATAATTTGTTGAAAAGAACTTTTTTCTGTGCTGTATTACCCTGATTTTTTGATCAAAGTTCCATTGATCGTAAATGTGTGGAACTTTTCTGCATTCTATTCTGCTACGTTTGTCTCTCTCCTCCCGCAGAAGAGAACTGGCTCACGAGATGGCAGTGGAGAGCAGAGAGAAGAGTCAGGGGAAGAGGGAAGGAGACAGACTCTTCCAGGGCACACCCCGAGCGACGCACCCCTCCCACCGTGTGCCGGCTTCCGCCCTCATGCTCAGCTGTAAACTCAGCCATGGATTAATGCGCCGCTGAGCCATGTGCTCCGTGAGCCGGCCCCCCCCACAGGCCTCACGTAGAAAACAGGCGGCTTTGGGGTGTAAAGCTCCGCACTCAGCAAACGGGAGCCTGACAGTAAACCCTGAATAAGATGCCGTGTCTTGAGTCCGCTAGATGTTACTATCTTAACCTTTTGAGGTCAAATATATTTCAGTCATTGGCTCATTTTCTGCAAATATTTCAGTTCCACTCTTTTCTTATGTAACAATAGTCAACATGTTAGGCAGATTGGTGTTACTGAGCTTTCTTCGTGGAGGCTCATTTTCATTTTTAAAATTATTTAACCAATGCTTTTTGCATTGGGTGATTGTTTTCTTGGCCTGTCTTCAAATTGTTTCTCTGTTCTTGTCTCCAATTTCCCACTAAGCCTACTTTGTGTATTTTCATTTAAAATATATCATTTTTCATTACTAGGACTGGTTCTCTTATATTTTTATATTTCTGCTGAGATTCCTCCATCTGTTCACGCATGTGTCCATATTGTCCTCCAAGCCCTAGAATGTATGTATAATAACTATTTTAAAATGTGTACTCAGTTTTACATCTGGGACATCCCTTGGTCTCTTTATCTTGGTTGCTTATTTTTCTTTTTCATAGGTCACATTTTCCTTCTTTCTCTGCCACAAAAGTTTTCACTACAATTTACACATGTAAGGTAATTTCATATAGGGAATCTGGAGTGTGTTGTCTTCCTTGAAAGGAAATTGAATTTGCTTGTGGCCATCCACTAAGTCATCGATGGATTTTCTTCATTCTATCAGACTTGGTTTCCTTCTCTGCTAGGACGGCTCTATTTTAGATTTTGCCCCGAGTCCCCATGGATGACCTTTACTTTATTCTACTCTCCTTTATTTTAGTGCACCTTTATTATCTCCAAAGGTGTGACCTTCATCTGGTCTTAGCTGACTGATAAGGCATGATACCATCAGAACTCCAGTATCTCCTAGTACGCTTCAATATTTGGGACCTGCGTGCACCTCCCAGCCTCAGAGCAGCTGCCTTCTGCCAGGCCTTTTGGTCAGTCCCACTCTGTGCAACTTGCCATAGCCAGGGGCCCATGGGAAACCTCTAGGTCTATGGTAGGTGCTTCGCCCCCTCCCTGGCCCCATCTTGTTTCCAGTGCCTGTCCTACAAAGTCCAGTCCTGCTAGTGGCTGTGAGATTCGACCTCTGTCTCCTCAGCTCAGGGACACCTCGCCATTCTTGGGCTCCACCTCCTTTGGTCACAGTCTGGAAAGTTTCCCAGGTGAACAGGGGGGTCCTGAGGGTTTCCCTTCTTTCAAGGATTGTTTTCCATTGCCTGTTGTCTAGTGTCTGAAAACGGGCCAATATTTCAGCCAACTTTTTAGGTGCTTAGGGCAGGAAGATGGGTCCAGTTCCAAGTGTTCTGTTATGGCCTGAAGTAGAAGTTGCGTCCTGTGGGGACGCTTGTTAGAGTTGTAGACTTTCTGTTACCCCACTTTCTTTCTTCTACCAGATCTGTACCAGGTTCACCTTTCTAAACCCAGTGTTTATACGGCTCTTCATCCTTGGCTCCATGCCTAAACTTGTTTCCTCTTTATTTTCTCATCTTTGTCCTTTTTGAATTCTTCCTCTTTTCACAGTTTGCCAGACTTTAAGAAATA
The DNA here is from genome assembly GCA_004027595.1 of Dinomys branickii. Lineage (NCBI taxonomy): Eukaryota > Metazoa > Chordata > Mammalia > Rodentia > Dinomyidae > Dinomys > Dinomys branickii. The sequence goes on from PVLD010008374.1 coordinate 28,347, forward strand.
GGACATTGTAGTACCCAGCACACAACATCTTGTGCATATAAATAAATGTGAACTACTTTTGGGAGTGTGAAATTTTCTTCTCAATTTGGAGCATGACTTTAGGTCTCTCAAGTTTGTTTCCTCTTATCCTTTGGGTTTTCTTTCTCTTTGAGAGAATAGATATAGGATGCTGTGTATCATGGCAGAGGCAGTACTCCCACTCTGGGGAAGCTTTGAGGTCTGTTTCCGCTCCGCCATCCGTAGTGCCGCCTTTATGGAGCCTGGTGGGTCTCGTGACTAAATTGTTGCTTCTTGGTATAACTGGATCTGTATCAGTCTCCAGGCCTTGTTTTGGGACAACGAAGACTGAAGCCAGCCAAACAGCAAACAGCAAGTGGTCAGGAATGGCCAAGTGTGTGTCTGTTAGAAAAAGTGAACGAGACCTCTCTGCTATTTGGAGAGGGGTGGTCCTTAAGACAGATACCATAGATGTTTAGGTCCATTGGCTTTTTTACACAGTATACATAACAGCAGGGATGCTGCTGGTCGCAGGAGCCCAGAGTGCAAATTGCTTCACTGACATTTTACTTTCTCTAAGTTCTTTCCTGTCTGGTTAGGGACCTGTTCTTTGTCTCTTGCCTTTCATTAGACCATGATAGTCCAGTTTGGTTTGCAAACTCACTGAAGCCCCTGAGTTCAGTTCACTTTAGCTGTTTAGGACCTGAGCCCCATCTACCTGACCACCTCTCTCTCTTGGCTTAATTGAGATAAGGGAAAGTTCATGCTGCACTGCTGAGTGGAGCACTAAGGTCATGGGCATTATTCATGACAGAGGTGGACGGACTGAGGAGACAGAGGTCTTTACATCAGTTTGATAAGTAGTTTTATACCTGGTCACAATCTCAGCCTTTTATTTGTGGCATCCTCATTACAGTTCACTAGGCTTTGTGTTCATTCATGACTACTCCTTAAAGTTCCTCTTAATTGTTCTTTTTTCTTTTAATATCAGAATAATCATATGCTTATATATTTCCCAGAGCAGCAAACCGGGGATGAATTACAATGAAAATCACCACCAGTTTTAAGCTCTCCTAATAAACAAAAAAGAGTTTGATGTTTTTGATTGACACTTTTCAATAAATAAATAATGTAGTTATTATGAAATAAGTTAAAATTGGTTACGCCTGCCTGCATATTTTAGCCTCAAAGAGTGTATTTAATTACATACTTTTGATGTGTTAGACATAATTATGTTTACCTTTAATTTGGCATGAAAATGACATTTCCATAACCAAGTTCTATGGTGTATTTTCTAACACTCCAGTGGGGATCTACATTCTCCCTCTTGGGGCCCAGTTTCTGCTTCTCTCCATCAGCATTAAAGTCAAATCAATAATTTTTCTTTTTAACAAATCTGATTGTGTTTAAATCATAGATCCTAAGACCAGAGCACCACAGTTAACACCATTTCCTAGCCACTGATCCTTGAAATTTCATAGTTCGTTGTTAAGGTTCAGATGGGGCATCACATGTCTGCTCTCTGCAGCAAGAGCAGCAGTTATGTCTGAAGGTCAGCATTATGCCTGTCACACTGACCCTGCAGTTTGCTGGGAGTTTCACTGAAACGGCAAATAAGTGCCTCAGTGGTGTGAGCAGAAGTGGTATAAAGATAACTCTGCTGCAGTTTTTCCTGCCTCTTTTGCTCTTTTTTCCCGCATCCCAGTTCTTTCCTTTTGAGCAGTTTCCTTCCCTTTCGTTATATCTATTGTTCCTTTTGGATTTTATTTACTCCTTCAGTGTCTTAGACTGAGCAACTACTTTCAAGATAACTACATGCAATATAATACAGTTGTTAATTTCATATCCTCTTGTTTTGAAATTCTGCATCGTTTTTATTGTTTTTTCTCTCTTTAAAATAAAATTTAAAAAAATAACCCTGGGATGCATTCAGGGCCTGAGGGATGGGCAGTAGTTCTAGGCGACAGAACAGTTGACATGCCAGGTAAAGTGTATAGATTCATACGTAGGAACGAACGGGCCTCATGGTCTCTGATTATTTGCTTAATTTAGTCTGAATTCTCCGCTTTTCCATCTTTTTTGGCATATGGCTTTTCCTGTGCGATTCCTTCTCCCTGTTGAGTATTTACCAGCCACTGCTTACTATTGACTATGGCAGGAATAGGAGGCTGCCAAGTATGCTGTGAGGCCAGTGGACCATGCAACATAGACGAAATGTTTTAGTATGATTGTGTGAGTGCTAAGTCATGTAATTAGTGCATGCTGGGAAGGAAGGGAGCTCAAGGAGCTCCAGGAAAGCACTGTGGAGCTAGGCCTTGTCAGAGTGAGTAGGAGGTGGTGGGGGCCTGGGGCTGTATGACTGGTGGGGGCATACGCCGCTGAGATGGTGGCGTGAGAAAGCTTGGCAGGCTGAAGAAGGCCCATCATCTGGTGTCCTGTGAGCCGAGTTGAGGTCATTTATGCTGTGGGTGACGGAGGCATTGAGAGCTGGGGCTGGAGGGGAATCTCAGGCCAGCTCTTGAAAATGCTCGCAGTGGCTGTCCTTCCTTCTTCTTTCTACTTTTCATCTGCTTATCATAGACTTTTTATAATTCATGTAAACTTCAGTAATGTCTGAATTGGTGTGAATTTTCAGTCAGGAGGTGTAATTTAGTTTTTTTTTATTTTAAAACTATAAAAAAACAAAAAGATATTAACAAACAGACACAAAGTAGCATAAGAATAGTACAATTGAATCTGAGTTACAGATAAGGTGACGGAATCAACAATGGTTGTTGCATTACATATTGATAACTTCTAAGTGTATATTCAGGAAAATAGGTATAGACATGCAAAATTGATCAGACAATTAATCATCAACTATTCCTTACAATAAAGTGACCTAAGTCAGTAGTACAACTTCTTTTTATAGTGTGAAAGCAAAAACAACTACATCAACTACAACAGATAAAGAAAGAGAAAAAAAAGGAAAAAAAATAAATGAAAAGCATTAATAAAGAGACACAAAGTAGCTCAATAAACTTATAATCATAATTGAATTATAGACAAAGCAACAAAACCAACAATAGTTGTTGGATTTCATATTGATATCTTCAAAACGTATGCTCTGGAGAACACATATAGACATACAAGATTGATCAAACAATCAGTCATCAACTATTCCTTACCATTCAATGACATAAGTTAATAGTAGAACCATGTTAGCCATCCTGCACATATGTATATACATACATACTTACATATATACATACATAAATTTTTGCATCATTCTTTTCTCCTTTCCCTCATCCTATCTGTTCTTTACTTTTGAACAGATTTCCTTTATGTCTCTTAGTTTATGTTCCCACCCTCTGGTTCTTACACCAGTGACACAATACATTGCCTGCCCATGTACCGCTGATTTATTTCACTTATGAGTATAGTGTCTAATTGTGACCATTTGCCTACAAAGACCCCAAATCTGTCCCTCTTTATAGCTGAATAATATTACATTGTATAAAAATGCCAGTTTTTTAATCCAGTCTTCTGTGGATGGGCACTTGGGTTGCTTCCACAATTTAGCTATTACAAATTGCGCTGCTATAAACATAGGTGCACATATATCAGAGTGGTATAATGCTTTCAGATCTTCTGGGAAAATACTCAGAAGAGGAATAGCTGGTTTGAATGGAACCTCTAGACCTAGTTTGCTGAGAAATCTCCAAACTGCTCTCCACAGTGGTTGCACCAGTCTGCATTCCCACCAGCAGTGTAATAGAGTCCCTACTTCTCCACAGCCTCGCCAGCATCTGTTATTGGATGATTTTTTCATACTGGGCATTCTTACTGGGGTGAGATGGAATCTCAGTGTTGTTTTTATTTGCATTTCTCAAATGACTAAGGATGTGGAACATTTTCTAAAATATTTATTTGCCATTTGTATTTCTTTATCTGAAAAGTGTGTATTCATCTCAGATGCCCATTTCTGGATTGGGTCTTTGAATTTGGACAGGTACATGTTTTTTAATTCTTTGTATGTTCTAGATAGAAGACCTTTGTCTGAGGGACAGCCAGCTAGGATTTTTTCCCAATTTGTGGGTTTTCTTTTTACTTTGCTTGTGATTTCTTTAGATGTACAAAAACTTTTCAGTAGGGTGAGGTCCCAATTATTGATTCTTTGAAGTGTTTCCCTTGCAGTTTCATTTTTGTTCATGAACTCTCTGCCTACTCCTATGTCTTCAAGATTTTTACCTACTTTCTCTTCCAATAGATTTAGAGTTTCTGTTTTAATATTGAGATCTGTGATCCACTTTGATCTGAGTTTGGTGCATGGTGATAGACTTGGGTATATGTTCAGTTTTCGGCAAGAGGCAAGCCAGTTTTTCGAGCACCATTTATTAAACAGGTCATCCTTTTTCCAGTGAGTTTGGTTGGCCCCTTTGTCAAATATTAGGTAGCTGAGTGTGTTTTTCATTGTGGTTGCATCTTCCAGTCTGTTCCATTGATCCTCTGGTCTGTTTTTTAGCCAGTACCAGGTTGATTTTATTACAGTAGCTTTGTAGTACAATGTCAGGTCAGGGATTGTGATTCCACCTGACTTGTCCTTGTTGCCCAGGATTGCTTTTGCTATTATGGGTCTCTTCTGGTTCCAGATGAATTTAAGGCATATTTACTCTAGATCTGTGAGGTATGCCAATGGTAGTTTAATGGGAATTGTATTGAATCTGTACAACAGTTTTGGTAGTATGGCCATTTTCACAATGTTGGTTCTTCGTAACCATGAGCAGGGTATTTTTTTCCATTTATTGAAATCCTCTTCGATCTCTTTTTTCAGAGTACTGTAGTTTTCACTGAATAAATCTTTCACATTGTTAGATTGATTCCTAAGTATTTCAATTTCTTGGATGCTATTGTAAAGGGTATGGTTTCGTCAACTTCTCTCTCAGTCTGTTTGTTGTTCGTGTATAGGAATGCTATTGATTTTGGGGTGTTGACTTTGTATCCAGCTACACTGCTGAATTTGTCAATTAATTCCAGGAGTTTTCTTGTGGAGTTTTTGGGGTTCTCCATGTATAGTATCATGTCATCTGCAAATAGTGATAGTTTAACTTCTTCCTTTCCTATCCTTATTCCTTTTATTTCTCTCTCTTGTCTAATTGCTCTGGCTAATGCTTCCAGAACTATGTTGAATAGGAGTGGTGACAATGAACATCCTTGTCTTGTTCCTGAATTTAAAGTGAAAGTTTTCAGTTTTTGGCCATTTAGTATGATGTTGGCTGTTGGTTTGTCATACATGGCTTTGATCAGATTGAGGTAGAGGCCATGTATTCCTATTTTTTCTAAGGTTTTTAACATGAATGCATGTTGGACTTTGTTGAAAGCCTTTCCTGCATCTATTGAGATGATCATGTGGTTTTTGTCTTTTGCTGTGTTGATATGATGTATTACATTAATTCATTTGCGAATATTGAACCATCCCTGCATTCCTGGGAAAAATCCTATGTTGTGGTGGTGTATAATTTTCCTTATGATTCGCTGTATTCTATTTGCAAGTATTTTGTTGAGTATCTTTGCATCTATGTTCCTTAGAGAGATTGGCCTATAGTTCTCTTTCTTGGTTGGGTCCTTCTCTGGATTTGGTATTAGTATGATAGTTGCCTCCTGAAACATGTTAGGGAGAGTTGCTTCCTTTTCGATTTCATTGAAGAGTTTGAGGAATGTTGGCATTAGATCTCTGTATGTTTCGTAGAATTCTGCTGTGAATCTATCAGTGCCTGGGCTTTTCTTAGTTGGTAAGTTTTTTATGACATCTTCAATCTTGTTAATTGATATTGGGTTGTTCAGGATTTTTGAGTCTTCCTGACTCAATTTTGGTAATTTGTACCTTTCCAGGAATCTGTCCATTTCTTCTGAATTTTCTATCCTATGGGAGTAAAGATTTTCAAAGCAGGTATTAATGATCTCTTGGATTTCTGTGGGATCTGTGGTGATTTCATCCTCTTTATTCCTTATTGCATGAATTTCAGTTCTTTACCTTCTTTTTTTGATAAGGTTGGCTAGGGGTTTATCTATTTTATTTATTCTTTTGAAATATAAATAAACTCTTTGATTCATTTATTTTTTGTTGAGTTTTCTTCATCTCAATTGCATTAATTTCTGCCCTGAGCTTTATAATCTCCTCCCTTCTTTGGGCTTTTGGTTTGGCTTGTTGCTCTTTTTCTAAGAGTTTGAGGTGTAGCATTAGGCTATTTATCTGCTGTCTTTCTGTTTTCTTTATATGTGAGTTCATTGCTCTAAATTTCCCTCTGAGGACTGCCTTCATTGCATCCCACAGATTCCGATAGGTTGTACTTGCATTTTCATTTATTTGTAGGTATTTTTTATTTCTTCTTTAACTTCTTGTGTGACCCAGTGGTTATTAAGGAGGTTGTTGTCTAATTTGCAAGTGTTTATGAAGTTTTTGGAGTTGCCTTTGTCATTAATTTCCAGTTTCATTGTACTGTGGTCACATAATATGCATGGGATAACTTCAATTCTTTTCCATTTAGGTAGATATGCTCTATGGGCTAGAATGTGGTCAATTTTAGAGAAAGACCCATGTGCAGCTGAGAAGAATGTGTATTCTGATGTTGTGGGGTGGAACACTCTGTATACATCTACTAAGTCCATTTGTTCACACTCTTGGTTCAGGTGTGTTATTTCTTCGCTGAGTTTCTGTCCAGTTGACCTGTCTCTTTGTGTCAGAGTGGCGTTTAGGTCCCCCATTAAAATAGTGTTATTAGTTAGTTGATTTTTCATGTTTGTTAAGACTAGAGTTGTAAAGTTTGGTGCTCCATTGTTTGGTGCATAAATGTTTAGGATTGTTATCTCTTCCTCTTGCAGCTTTCCCCTAACTAGTATGTAATGGCCTTCTTTATCTCTTTTGATTGTTTTTGGTTTGAAGTTTACCTTGTCTGCAAACATAATAGGTACCCCTGCTTTTTTCTGGCAACCTGTTGCATGGAGAATTGTTTTCTGTCCTTTAACTTTCAGGCTGTGGATTTCCTTTTGAGTAAAATGTGTTTCCTATATACAGCATATCGTTGGATTATGTTCCTTAATCCATTCTGCCAATCTTTTCCTTTTGACTGGTGAATTGAGGCCATTTACATTAATGGTTATATGTTGGCTTATTCTAGTCATGTTATTTACTTGTTGTTTTCCTATTTTTGCTGTCTGTTTACTTCTTCTATTTGAGGGTTTCTTTCTATTGTTCTTGAGATTGTGGTCGTTTTTTTGTTTGTCTAGAATATCTTTTAGTGCTTCTTACAATGCTGGTTTAGCACTCATGAAGTTCTTCAGTTGTTCTTTGTCATGGAAATATTTTATTTCTCCATTGAATTTGAAGGATAGTTTTGCAGGATACATCAGTCTGGCTTGGAAGCTGTTGTGTCTCAGAATCTGCAATACCTCACTGCAAGCTCTTCTTAATTTCATGGTTTCCGTTGAGAAGTCTGCTGTGATTCTGATGGGCTTTCCTTTATAGGTGATCTCTTTCTTTTCCCTAGCAGCTTTTAATATTGTGCTCTTTTGCTGGATGTCTGTGCTCTTGACTGCTATATGTCTGTGTGTGGTTTTCTTTGGGTTATGGCTCGTTGGGGTTGTATATGCCTCGATTAACTGTACTTCAGTATCTTTTACCTTGTTTGGGAAATTTTCTGCTATTAGTTTAGCTAATATTCTTTTTATATCATTTGTGTTGTCTCCTGCTGTTTCACTGACTGCTATTACTTGAATATTATTTCGTTTTGCCTGATCTTGCCGCTGTTGGATTGATTTTTCTTGGGTCTTTGATGATTTTATGAGATGTTTCCTTTCTTGCTCATAAGCTGCCATGCTGTCTTGAAGGTCTGAAATTCTATCTTCGGTTTTATTTAAGTGGTTTTGCAAGCTTTCAATGGCAGTTTTCAATTCCTGGCAATCTCTTTGGACCTGTTTCATTCGTGGTAATTCATTCCTAAATTGCTCTTGTAGCATTTGCATTTGTTTCGTATTTTCTTCTAATCTTTTATCTATTTCTTCTCTATGTGTATGGAACATTTCTTCCATTATAGTTTTCATTTCATTTTTTGTCTGAGAGATTATTGCAGGTATGTGGCTTATTTCTGCTTTAAGCTCTTCTATGGCCTGATGGAGTTGTTTCTTTATTTCGGATGCAATCGTTTCAGAACTTGCAGGTATGTGGCTTCTTAGTTCCCCTGTATCCTCGTATCCAGGACTTGTTCTTGGTGGGGTTGAGTTCTGAGACTGCATTTTGTTCTTCTGTCTTCCCATTTTTGGGTATCAGATTCAAAATATTGAGCAATAAATTACCCAGGCAGTTCACCAGGCCAAGGTCTGTTGTAAAGGCTGCTCCAGTGACTCCTTCTCTTCGGGAGAATGTCCCTGAAGCTTTCTGCTGAGAGTTCCGCTCAATAGGCTGCTCATATGCTGCTTTGTGGACCGAACTACTCCCTACCCAGGGACCTGGCTGGGGCACATAAACAGCTCGGTGCCCCCGGGACCATGCAGGCAGGGGGCTGCTCAGGTGTTCCTCCCTTGGGTGGAGCTCCTCCCCCAGTCAAAAATGTGGTCATGGTGCCCAGCCAGCTCTTCTATCCCGGGGTCTGTGCAGGCAGTAGTGCTGCTTGGATGTCCCTCACTGGGCGGAGCTTCTTCCCGACTCAAAAATCCGGTCAGGGCGCCCAATCAACTCTCCTGTCCGTGGGATCGTGCAGGCAGGAATGCCGCTCAGCTGTATCTCCCTGGGTTGAGCTTCTTCCTGACTCAGAAATCTGGCTGCAGCGCGCACTCGGCTCACCCGTTACGGAATCCATGCTGGCAGGAGGTCCCCAAAGTCCTAATATTTTGTGCCTCGCCTGCGATGCGCCTCTCCCTGGTGCTTCTCTGCCTCCTCAGCATTCTCGCAGGATCTGCTGACTGCAGCCGCCGCAGTGCCCGCTCTCCGGCCGAGGATGGTGCTGGCTGCGGGGGCAGGTATCTGAGCGGGACCCTGGTCCGCAGCCTGGATTAGCGCAGTCTGCCCGAGGAGCGCAGTCTCTGAGTCTGCCCCGCTCCGCAGCCACCAAAAAGCCAATTTCTGGCCACAGCCGCCTGGGAGCCACGCGGGATCGGGAGATGGGAAGGTCCGTCCCGCCACTAGTGCCCTCGGGGGTACGCAGACTCGGCTGAGCTGTTGCCCGCGTGCCGCGCCAAGTGCCTCGGGTGCCCAGCTCTCAGGGCCCGCCCACTCCTTGCCATGGCAAATCAAGCCAACCTGCTAATGCTCAGGCAGTGCAGAGCAATGCGTTCAGTTGGAATTTCGCAGCCGCAGACCCGGCACCCACGTGTGAGAGATCTGTCTCGGGGAGGATTTCCCTCTGCAGCTCACCTGGTCGCCATCTTCCTGGAAGTCCCTCTAATTTAGTATTTTTTAACTTTATATTTTGTGAGTACATATTTGCCACACATATTGATTAAATTTATCATAAGGAATTTGTACCTGTACATGATATATCTTAATTCTCTTTTTCCCACTCCCCTCCAGACCGACCCTTCAACTCCTCCTCCCCTCTCCATTTGCAGAAGCTTTGTTTCCATCTCTTTCCTTCTAGTCTCTCTTTTTCCTTTAATCATATTTATAGCAGCATAATTTATAATAATTAACTCATGGAAGTAGCCCATATGCCCATCAAAAAAGAATGCTAAATAAAATGTATTTACATACAATGGAGTATTACTCTGCCATCAAGAAGGATAAATTTCCGTCACTTGTAGGAAAATGGATGCATCTTGAGATCAGAATTGTAAGTGAAATGAATTGGACACAAAAGTGTAAACATCACATCATTTCTCTTGTATGAGAAAGCCAAAGAGTGAGTAGGGAGCATAATGGAGGATGGATACTGGGAAGTAGGAGGGGCTTCTTCAAATGGGAAAGGCAGAGGAAAATGGAGGGAGGGAGGGAAAGTATTTTCTGTTTTTATTATTTTTAAAGAACTTAAGTTTAAAGTCTACCAGGACATTCTAGTCATTACGAATAGGCCATTGTTAAAGTATAATCTTTTTGTCAGGTGCTTTCTATTATTTCATGTATTTTTAACTTAAATTTTTTGGTATATTTCAGATATACCTACAGATCATGGTCATTATAGGGAATCTGTACCTCTACATGACAGATCTTGATTCTCTTTCTCTCATTGCCCTACCTCCCTTCAGCCCCTCTTCAGGAAGTTGCAGAGCCGTTTCTGGTAGGAGGTTGTCAGTCAGACTTTATCCCGGAGGGGTGGGGAGGTGATTGTCCTGGCTCTGAGTCACACTCTTCCTGCGGTTCTCTGGTTCTAAGTTGTTGTCCAGAAGGCTCCTCAGCTGTCGCTGCTCTGGCCTCCTCCTGCTGTGGTTTCCCTCTTTTTTTGCATCAGTACTGATGTTTCACCTGTAGGAAGTGCTCAGTTGCTGTCTATAGTCACTCAACAATTAGCCATAGATTTTATCCATTTTTTGGGCCATTCTATTTTTATTTTCTATTAACTCTATAATTCGTGTAAATGATGGAGGGGTAGCTTTTTTTTTGGCCTACACTATCTGTTTCTTTCAATGTACACTTTTTCCTTGCATTTGGCAGGAGGGGCCCTGTGAAGATCCACTATTTTGGGAATGGGAAAGAAAACTTTTTTCCAATTTTTGTGTTTATAAGATGGTCAAATGTGCCTGAGTCTTTGCCTCTTTGCTATTGCAAATTAAGTCAAATGAGTTTTGTTTATGTCTGTGGTAAAATTTGTTGGTGCAGACTTACTCTGGTTTTAGTTGATTCCTTGGTAACATCATTGATGGTGATTATTTATCTAGAAGACAATACAGATAAATAGATAAGTCTGAAACACTGGGTTCAACCTCTGGTCTGTAGATAATTGACTTTGTGCTGTCATTGTTAGTGTTTTAAACTCAGATCATCATCTGTGTTTTGAACCCAGTGAATGCCTCTGAAAAAAAGTATGGCAGATCTACTACAATGTATGTAGAAAATCATTTTTGAAGTTTATGACAAAGAGTATTAGTTACCAGGATGCTGATTGGTATTGGCCAAAAAATTGATTTTGTCCTTAAATATCTGTGTTGGTTTAAATAAAGTTCGTCAGATTTCCTTATTGTAAATATTTTGGGAACCTTTAATGTGATAACTGAATTTTGCAGGCAAGAAAATCAAAACAAAAAGTAGTGTGTAATGTTTCTCAAATTCAAGTGACCATTAAAATCTTTTGAGGGCTAATTTTCAGAGCTAGTGTTGTGGATGGGATGGTAGTTACTACTGATACAACAGATGACAAACAGAGACCTTGATCTTAAAACTTTAAGTGTGTGTTTTCTCACTTAGGGATAAATATTGAAGAGCAGAAATATAAGAAAGTCATGATATTTTAATTTTTGAGTGAGACTCAGTGACAACAGAAAATGAACAGGTGGAGCTCCAATTATGAATCAGTCAGCACTGGTGGAGTCCTTTGCTCTGTGCTGGACCCTGGGGATGTAGTGGTGGACAAGACAGCATTAGTGAGAGAGACAGAGAAACGGGCTCTGAGGACATCATTAGCAGCTAGTGGTGAACACTGGGATGATAGTAGCTACAGAAAAAGTAACCAGGTGTGGGCTGATAGGGCTAGGGTCATGAAAGGAGCCTAGCTGAAGAGGTGATATTTAATCTGAGATTGTAGTGAAGAGGAGATGCTTGATTTTTGAAGCTCTGGGAGATGGGAGGGGTCAGCAAGTAGAAAGGCTTTCAGTGGAAAGAATGTTGGAGAGAGTCCAAGGTGGTTGCAGCTTTGCAGACTAAGAGGTGAACAGCATGATGTGGGGGCAGAGGGCACATGGTGCATGTGAGGCCTTGTAGGCTGAACTACATATTTAGGTTTTATTCAAAGAAAACTGGAAGTCACTGTAGCGTTTTAGGGGAAGCATGATGTAAGCTTGTTGTGGGTTAGAAAGCTCATGCTGACTCCTGAGAATTGTAGAAAAGAAATGTAGAAGTAGAGAATAGCTGAGGGATACTGGTGCAGGCCCTGTGAAAGCTTGTTCTGTGTGATATTTATGGAGGTAGATGGAATGGATTAGACAAATTCGAGACATATGTCTCAGTAAAACAGATGCCTCAATTAAAACATTTATTACTGTAGCAAAGACACATTTTGACTTGCTATAATCTTTTCAGTATGACAGAGGTATAAATTTCTCTTATTTTTTGGATCTACACTGTTCATTTTTGGCTACAAGGAATGACTTCTATCTTCCACAAGCCTCTCTCTGTCTCCTGGAAGAGGAAAGTAATATGAATATTCATTGGAGTTATGGTAGGCTAGGAGAAAAGAAATCAGTTTGGTCTTCTTTTAGTGTGGTAAGCCATTCGCACCTGCCTCTGACTTAGGAATAAAGGTAGGAAAAAGAAAGAAAAAAGAGAGAAAGAGAGAGAGACACACAGAGAGAGAAACAGAGAGACAGAGAGAGAGAGAGAGAGAGAGGGGAGAGGGGAGAGGGGAGAGGGGAGAGGGGAAAGGGGAAAGGGGAAAGGGGAGAGGGGAAAGGGAAGAGTGAGGGAGAGAGAGAATAGAACAGAACAGAACAGCAGAACAGAACAGGTCTCCACCCTCTGTGTGCCTGGTGCAGACAGCAAACTCTGACTGAGAAGGCCCATGAACTGCTAACACTGGGGTTCATGTTTGGGCCTCCCTGTGCATGCCCTGCACTGCTTGAGCTGCTAGCACCACTGTTTGCATCTGGGCTTTATGTGCATGCTGACCTCCTGGATCACCACTAGTGCAAACTCAATTTGTGCACCCCTCAGCTACCTGGAATCACAGAATCAGGTGGTCTGTGATCTTCTGACATCATGGTAAAAGCTGAATGCTGAGAGAAACAGGTATTTCCCATCTACTTCCTGGGGTTAGAGCAGGTGACCCACAACCCTGCCACCATTACGGTCTGTGTCTCCACCCTTCATGTGCCTAGTGCAGACAGGAGATTCTGACTGTGAAGGCCCATGAACTGCTAACACTGGGGTTCACATTCAGGTGCCCCTGTGTGTGCCCTTCACCACCTGAGCTGCTGGCACCATGATTCATGTTTGGGTTTACGTGTGCCTCAGCCTCCTAGAGGTCACAGAAACAGGCGGTCTGTGATCATCACCAGTGCAGTCTGCGTGGCTCCTGTGCACACCCTAAGTTCCCCAGAGACACCTGGAATCAGGTGGTCCATGCACTGTTGACCCTTTGATTGTGTCTGGGCTCTGCCTGCACTCTGAATTGCTTGGGGACACAGGACCGCTGGTCTGTTATTGTGCCACCAGTGCAGCCTGCTTCTGGGTCATACTCCTGCCTTGATCTGTGAGAGGACACTGGATCAGATGGTCTACCATTGGTGACATTACAGTTCATGTCTGAGACCTGGGAGAACAAGGTACACTTCACTATTTGCCAAAAGACCCCAGACTTAACAGCACATCTCAGTGGACACTGTGGGGCAAGCCTGACCACCAGAAAAACTAGGGATGCTAGCAACCTTTGTTGAGCAACCAGAGAAGAGGGAGACTGCGCTTTCTGCCATAAGCATCAAACATGACAAGACAAAGCCCTAAAATGCAATCTCAGAACTCTACTGCCCTCAGAACAAATCTAGGAGACATCAACATAGGAGAACTTGGTAAACACACACCTGAAATTGCTGAAATGATTGCAATAGAAGTAAAGAAACAACTCTAACAGGCCATGGAAGAAATCAGATCAGACGTAATCTCTCAGACAAAGAATAAAATGACAATAATAATGAAAGAATTCAGCACATCTAAAGAAGAAATAAATAAAAAAAAAAGATGAGCATAGGCAACTCAAGGAAACATTAAATGAACAATATAGGAATGAACTAGAACACATGAAAAATATTCTAAGAGATTTCCAGGCAATCAAAACTTCCATTGAAAGCTTGCAAAACCACTTGAATGAAGTCCAAGATAGAATTTCAGATCTTGAAGACAGCATGGCAGGTAGCACTCTTGAGAGAAAGGATCTCTTAAAATCAACCACAATCCAAGAAAAATCAATTCAGCAGCTGCAAGATAAAGCAAAGACAAATAATGTAAGATTAATAGAAGTCAATTAAACAGCAGGAGGCAACACAAGTGACATAAAAAGAAAATTTGCAGAAATAATAGCACAAAATTTCCCAAGTGTGGAAAGAGAAACTGATACAAAGTTAATGAGGCACATAGAATTCCAACTAGTCATAACCAAAATAAAAATACACCCAGACATATAATAATCAGGATCCCAGATGTTCAGCAAAAGAACAGTATTAAAAGCTGCTAGAGAAAAGAAACAGATCATTTATAAAGGAAAGCCCATCAGAATCATGGGAGACATCTGAACACAAATCATCCAATCGAGAAGAGCTTAGAGTGAAGTATTACAGGTCCTAAGACAAAACAGCTTCCAACCAAGGTTGATGTATCCTGCCAAACTATCCTTCTAGTTTAATGGAGAAATAAACTATATCCATGACAAAGAGCAGCTGAAGAACTTCATGAGTGCCAAACCATCCTTAAAAAGAGTACTAAAACATATTCTAGATACAGAAAAAAAGACCACAATTTTAAGAACAACAATACAAAGGAACTGTCAAGCAGAGCAAGCAATTAAACAAGTAGAAAAAAGTAGGAATCCAACAGCAAGTAAATAACATGATAAAGATAAGCCAATATAAGTTATAACCATTAATGTAAATGGCCTCAATTTACTAGTCAAAAGAAACAGACTGTCAGAGTGGATTAAGAAACAAAATCCAACAATATGGTGTATACAGAAAACACATTTTACTCACAAGGAAATCCATAGACTGAAAGTCAGAGGATGAACACCAATTTTCCATGCAACAGGAACCTAGAAAAAAAGCAGGGGTAGCTATTATGTTTTCAGACAGTGTAAACTTCAAAAACAATCAAAAGAGATAAAGAAGGGCACTACATACTAGGATCATAACAAGTATGGTCCTACAGAATCATACTTGTTAGGGGAAAACTACAAGAGGAAGAGATGACAATCATAAACATGTATGCACCAAATATCAAAGCCCCAAACTATGTAAGACATATCTTAACAGACATGAAAACCCATATAATTAATAACACTATTGTAATAGGGAACCTCAACACCCTTTGACACAAAGAAGTAAGTCAACTGGACAAAAAGTCAGCAAAGAAATAAGAGATCTGAACTGAAGCTGCAAACAAATGGACTTAGTGGATGTATATAGAGTGTTCCACTCCACAACATCGGAATACACATTTTTGTCAGCTGCACATGGGACTTTCTGTAAAATAGACCACATTCTAGCCCACAGAGCATTAAAACCTACTTTGAAAATCTGTACTCTCACAGGATAGAAAACTCAGAAGAAATGGACAGATTCCTAGATATTTACAAATTACCAAAGTTGAATCAAGTTATAAAAGCCCTGAACAACCTAATATCGATTACTGTGTTTGAAAATGTGATTAAAAACTTACTGACCAAGAAAAGCCCAGGCCCTGATGGGTTCACAGTAGAATTTTACTAAAAATTCAGAGAATATTTAATACCAACACTTCTCAAACTCTTCTTTGAAATTGAAAAGGAAGCAATTCTCCCTAACTCATTTCTGGAGGGAAATATTATACTGATACCAAAAGCAGAGAAGACCTAACCAAGAAGCAGGAGTACAGACGAAACTCCCTAATGAATATAGATGCAGAGATGCTCAATAAAATATTAGCAAATAGAATGCAGAAAATTATCAAGAAAATCATGCACCATGACCAAGTTGGCTTCATTCCAGGAATGCAGGGATGGTTCAATATTCACATATTAGTAAATGTTATATACCATATCAATAGAGCCAAAGAAAAAAAACCACATGATTATCTCATTAGATGTAGAAAAAGCTTTCCAAAAAGTCCAACACTAATTCATGATAAAAACCCTACAGAAATAGCAAGAGATGGTCTTTAACTCAATCTGATGATCAAAGCCATCTATGACAAACCAATAGCCAACATCATACTAAATGAACAAAAACTGAAAGCTTTTACTTTAAAAGCAGGAACAAGACAAGGATGTCTGCTCTCACCACTCTTGTTCAACATAGTTCTGGAATCATTAGCCGGAGCAGTGAGACCAGAAAGAAATAAAAGGAATAAGGATAGGAAAGGAAGAAGGAAAATTAAAATTATCACTATTTTCAGATTACATGATACTCTATGTGGAAGACCTCAAAAACTCCACAAGAAAACTTGAATTAACACATTTAGAAGCATAGCTGGATAGAATGTCAAGACTAAAAAATCAATAGCATTTCTATACACAAACAACAAACAGAGAGAGAAATTAAGGACACTATATCTTTCACAATAGCATCCAAGAAATTGAAATATTTAGGAATCAATCTAATAAAAGAAGTAAAAAGCTATTCAATGAAAACTACATTACTCTGAAAAAAGAGATCAAAGAGGATTTCTATAAATGGAAAAACATTCCTTGCTCATGGATAGGAAGAAAGAACATTGTGAAAATGGCCATACTACAAAAACTACTGTACTGATTCAATGTAATTCCCATTAAACTACCATTAGCATGCCTCACAGATCTAGAGAAAATATTCCTTAAATTCATCTGGAACCAGAAGAGACCCAGAATAGCCAAAGCAATCCTGGGCAACAAAGACAAATCAGGTGAAATCACAATCCCTGACCTGAAATTATACTACAAAGCTACTGTAATAAAATCAACGTAGTACTGGCTAAAAGACAGACCTGAGGATCAATGGAACAGACTGGAAGATGTAGCCACAACCACGAACATACTCAGTCACCTAATCCTTGACAAAGAGGCTAAACAAACTTATTAGAAGAAAGATAGCATCTTTAATAAGTGGTACTCAAAAAATAGGCTTGCCACTTACCAAAGACTGAAAATACACTCAAGTGTATCACCATGCATTAAACTCAAGTCAAAATGTATCGCAGATCTCAACATTAAAACAGAAACACTAAATTTATTGAAAGAGAAAGTAGTAAAAAACCTCAAAGACACAGGGGTATGCAGAGAGTTCATGAACAAAAACCAAAGTGCCCGTGAAATACTTCAAAGAATCAACTGGGATCTCATCCTACTGTAAAGTTTCTGCACATCTAAAGAAATCACTAGTAGAGTAAAAAGAAAACCCATCAATTGGGAAAAAATTTTAGTTCCCTGTTCCTCAGACAAAGATCTTGTATCTAGGACATATAAAAAATTAAAAAGCATCAGCGACCCCAAATTCAAAGATCCAGTCCAGAAATGGGCATCTGAGATGAACACACACTTTTCAGATAAAGAAATACAAATGGCAAGCAAATACATGAGAAAATGTTTGACATCATTAGTCATCTAAAAAATGCAAATTAAAATAACATTGAGATTTCATCTCACCCCAGTAAGAATGGCTATCATCAAGAAATCAACCAATAACAAATGCTGTGATGCTGTGGAGATATAGAAACTCTTCTCCACTGCTGGTCAGAATGCAGACTGGTGAAACCACTGTGCAAATCAGTTTGGAGATTCATCGGCAAACTAAGTCTAGAGGTCCCATTCAACCCAGCTCTTCCCCTTCTGGGTACTTTTCCAGAAGATCTGACAACATCATATCACAGTGATGTATGTGCTCCCCTGTTCATAGCTGCGCAATTTGCAATTGCTAAATTGTGGAAGCAACGCAAATGTCCACCCACTGAGGAATCGACAAAAAAAATTGCGGCATTTTTATATAATGGAATATTATTCATCTATAAAGAAAGGTAAACTCGAGGCTTTTACAGGTTACTAGGGACCATACTCATTAGTGAAATAAGTCAGACCTGCATGGATTAGCAACGTATTGTCTCACTCGTATAAGGACCTGAAATTGTGAATAAAAATTAAGTGGTATGAGAGACATGTTGAAATGAAAGGAAACAGCTCAAAAGTAAAGACCAACTGGGATGAGAGAAAAGAGCAAAGAAACAAGGGGAAGCTATGTACATATGTATACACAGGATAACTAACATACTTGTACTGCTAACTTCTCCTGCTTTACTGAAAGGATCAGTTAATGATTAATTATTTGGTCCGTTTTGTATGTCTGTATTTGTTTTCCTGAGAAACCACTTTGAAGATATCAATATGTAATATAATAAGCATTGTTAATTTCCTACCACTTTGTAATTCAGTATTGCTTGAATTGTTCTTACGCTATTTTGTAGATGGGTGTCTGTTTGTTAACATGCTTTCCTCCTTTTATTTTTTAAACTAAATTAAAAAAGAATAGAATAGAATAGAATAGAATGAGAAAAGGAAAAAAGAAAGATACTGGGTTGTGTTGCCAGGATCTACAATGTGGCCTGAGACCATTGGTTGTATCAGTTGGGCCTACATCTTCCCAGGTACCACAAAAACACTGCAGCAGGATTTCTGTCATAGATTTGTGGCTCCTGGCTGAGGATTACCCAACCCTTTAGAACTAACGCTGATGATACCATCTAGTTAAAGAAGTAAAAAATGAGGCAGAATGCAAATCCATATGGATGTAAATTTTCCTGGATTTTTAAATAGAGCGGACAGGCCTGGGAAGCCGACTGTTAGTGAAGCGGGGAGAGAAAAGGAGGGGTCAGGACAACACTCCAGCCTTTTCATGTTTTGACTCCTAAAGTAACAGCACACTGTAGTGGGTGGTACAGTGGGCGGAGGGGACCACGCAGCGCATCTGAAGAACACGAGTCAGGGCTCCGCTCTTTTCGATCCTGGGCGGCAGCTGATGGAGGAGTGAGAGCACCCGGCACCTTAGTGACCCAGTAACCGCCATCAACTGTACCAGTAGTCTGTTTCCTATGGGAGGACTCCATGCGGAAAAAACCCAAAGGTATGTGAGAGATGAGCTTTGAACGTCAGTTTTCTAAATTGTGGCCTTCGTTTTCACTCTATAGGAAGGAATAATTCAGGCTGGTGTTATGTCTTCCCTGGCCTTCCTGGCCTGGGAGTGGCCTCTTAGAGATGTGGTTTATTGTCTTGCTCCCTCACTCAATCTGATAACTGTATTTAGAGATGACGCTTTGACTCACGTCTTCCTTTAGTCACCTGCTCCACAATCATGATAGGTAAAACACCACCCAGCCTTAAAACTTGGGGATTATGTGTGAAAAGATAGCGATGTTTCTGGGTTATATGGCTGGAGAGAACTTCTGGAAAATTTTACATGTATTTAAAGACTTGGTCCACTAAGTGCTTTGAAGAGAGTGTTGCTGAGGAGTACCTGCAGCTTCTGAGGCCAGTGCCTCAACTGCTTGCTGCTTGGTGGTTTTATTACTTAGTAGTAGCAGTCATGATAGTGATTTTTGGCAGTGTTGAAGACTAAACATCTGAGAGCGCAAACCTGAATCACTGAGTCGCTGAGTTGTCTGCATTGTTGGTGGTGAGTATAGGAGAGTTAAGACACTGTGCTACTTACATTTCCAGATCTTACTTGGGTTTTTCTCTACTTCAGTTGTTCATATTGAACTGACCAGTTTTTCCCTCTGGTGGGTCAGACTCCTTCATAAATGCTCCTCTCCATGCCCAACCCCAGGGTAGATTGAGTCACAGTTTCAAAGGAAGGAGTCCATTGGAGCAGATGTTTGAGTATTTTAAATTTATTTTTTGTTCATGGTTTTTTAAGATTACTTGTGACCTGACACCAGAACTTATTTTCCCTTTTGTGCAGTGAGACCTAAATAAAGAGTTCCATTGTCTTCACTAAGCCATGTTCTTTCATGTTGAGTCAGTTTCCTCACAAAGGCTCAGGTTTTTGCAAGGCATAACTATAACTGATGGATAATGGGGTGATAGCGTTTCACTCTTGTGATGTAGAAGTTCACCCCATCCATGGTTAATGGAGAAGAAGTTGACTTCTTTGTGAAATCATGCTACTGGAACCCATCCTAAGGGCCCAGAGGGCTGGCAGTAAGCACTGGTGGCACGTACTTGGCTCTGATGAAGAGAAATGATCCCACTTCGAACGAGTATAGAATGCTGGAGCAGTTATTGCTCCAGGTTATTTCTGTCCAAATTAAGAAAGTGGTGTCTGCTTAGTGACTTCTTCCTATGAGTTTTGATCCCATTATCTAGTGTCAGGAAACTCCTGCAGTACGGCAGAGAGCATGCCTGGAGGAACCTCTCTTCCCATAGCAGACTGGCTGTGGCTTCAGGCCAAGGCCCAGGAGAGGGCGAGAAGCTGAGGTGGAAGCCGCAGGCATCACTACTCAGGTGCTGGGTACCCCGTCGGGACTCTGAAAATCCAGCTGACAGGTTTTTCTATTACCTTCCAATTAAGTCTGTCAGTATTGATATTTTTCTTACATATATGAAAGGGAGGGGGGAGGTAGGCAATGGTGAAAATGAAAAAGAAATTCTTTTTAGAAATGCAAAATTTACAGGTAGCAATTTCCTTTCCTTGATGTGGAAACGACAGCAGGAACTGAAGCCCACTGGCAGGATCGAAGCTTCAGAGTGTCTGTCTCATTGCACAAGTTCTCTTCCCCCTTTTCACTATCATAATAGTTTAACTCCAAGAGTCATTCATAGTTCAGAGGGTTTCTTTTTGCCCACCTGTGCCTGGAGGGAATGAAATAGCTCAGAATATTTACAGCGTACTTACTGAGACTTCCTGGGATCTTCTCATCTTCCCCTTTCCCGTAAAGAGCAAATGGCCGAGAGAAGAGCAGCTGTGAAGTGCCCTAAATGGGCAGAAGCGTGGTGGGATGGTCACCACCACCCTGCTGGTGCTTGCCTGGTGCCTGGAGGCATTCACATGCCCCACCAGGCCTTCTTTTCCCTAAAGCTAAATGGTAGATCACCCAGTAGGTAAGGGGGCTTTGGTGGACTTTAGCACTGAATGACAATCAGGCCATACACTGAAAGGCTTCCATTGGGATTATGCCCTGTTTACTAGCAGACTCCTAACACAGAGCATCTGGTTGTATATCTTAGGCCTGCGAGAAGAAACAGTTTACTTTGGAAAGGAATTTTCTATTTTCCTTGGGAATGAATGAATTTTGTCTCTAATAATGAAAAGAGGAAAATGTTATCAATTTACACAATTTACATAGCAAATTAATAGTGTAATAATTACTCATTGGTTTACTTAAAATGGGCCAGAAATGCCTACTTTTTTCATGGATGATTATTTTCATTGCATGTACTAAAATAGAATAATGCCATATATAAAAGCAATAAAAATGAAATAAGCCTTTTGAAAACATACTAATATATAAAGTGTTTATTATACAGACTCAGTAGTGTTTGCATTTAATCACTTTTATTGTATATCAGAGGTTAGTCACTTCATTCTGAATTCTGAAAAATGAACCTGTTTTGCAAGCACTGCTCTTTCTGGAGTGCACTCTCAGTGGGATTTACTGAGGTAATACTTATTTGTTGAGAAGTGGGGGCAGGCATCTGTAAGCACATTAAAAATGGTTCCCACAGTGGCACTAAGATGATTAGAGGAAATGAGAGGCGAACCAGGCAAGCTTCCTTCATTGAAGTGGGTTCTTAGTATGCTAAGTGGGGAAACTTACTCAGAACCACTGGGAAGCAGGTTTTCTTTACCCGTCCTCTACTCAGAAACTCATGTCCATCTCTTGCATTTTTTGCTTTTTGTTTTGTTTCTTTTGTTGTTCTTATCCTTTGTACTAGCTTGTGTTCTCCATTGTGTGATCCTTGTGTGAAGTCAAGCAAATATTGTATTCTATTCCCCAAAGTTATACAAACATATAACTGCTCAGGAACTGGAGATTTTGTGAGGTAGTTAACTCGGTAAGCAGGAGTTAATTGACTGGGGTGTGTTCCAAGTGGAATAGAGTACAGGACTCTAGGAAGTGGTTACTCACTTGTTGGTTTTCAGGGTTACATTGTGAGGTTTTGAAGGTGAGGGCATGTCTCTTCTCGGTACAGTCTAATAGCACAGAGCATCAGACCAAGTACCTGCACACTAAGTACCTGGTCAATAAACCCAAGTGAGTGTCAGAACTTACTGTTTGAGATGGTGTAGATGCCTTGGATATTGGTCTGTGGATCTGGGCCCAGCACTGCATTGTTCTTCAGGCCATTTTGCCAAACTGGATGGGATTTGACAGATATTTAGCTAGAGCTTGGCACCAACCACTGGCAGTGTTTAGGGGTATAAAAAGGTTATGGAGTCATAGTCCCTTCCACTCTGTCTGGTACACTGTGCTCTGCTTTTCACATGTTCATCTGTGGGGAGAGTTACAGCTATGATTCCTGGGTGTGCCATTCCACAGTGACCGCAGGGGAGAATTACAAGATCATGATCCAGGCACCACAGCCACCTTGCACAGCCATATAATCTTACATTAATGTTACACTGAGAAATGATGTTTCTGTGTTAGCAGATATACTGGGAGAACAGCAACTGTGTCATGGTGATATTTATTGTTAATTAGAGTCTGGAGAAGTAGTACTGCTTACTCAGTGGCAGAGAGACAACATGCAAGGCTGAAGTCATGTCCAGTGCCTGAGTTTGGTGCAGGGGTAATTGCAGAACGGAGGCTCTGGTCTGTGGATAAAGAGACTCTGGGAAGCACCATAAAATTTTACATCCAAAAGGAACCTAAGTGAAGGGAAGCCCTCATTTCAACCACATTGTAGGCTGCGTTATTGATAAAAAAGTGATTTAGTTTCACAGTTGGTTAAAGAACATATTGACACTTTTAGTAAGTATTTAGATCCTAAATTCTATTTCAGAATTCAGCTGAATTTTAATTCAGAAATTTTAAGCCAAACTCTTCTAATATATATGAAATCATGGTGGGGTTTTGATTAGGTGCATCTTTTTAGGCTTACAATCCTTTTACCAGTCTCAAATTTTTATCACTTCTCTATAGGACAACTAGAGTCTAGGAAATAAGCAGCGTCACTAATTGAAAGGTAGAAAGCAGTTGAGAATCGAAAGCCAGCACCAGGAGGCTTGAAAGTCGGGTCTCATTAAAAGAGGAAGCATTTAACATGCGCTTCACCTTCATGTACCTCTGTGGCCTTTGAAATGCTGTGACTTTATTAACTGGCTAACTTTAAAGCGCCTGAAGCGGGAGCCTGGCCGGGGGGATTGCAAAGAGGGCAGAATAGCTGGGGAGAGGCCAAGGACAAGATCACAGGGGAGCTTCTTCCTTACCCCTGCCATCCTCACTTCTATTTTGGACACACAAGGTGGCAAATCCAGTCACGCTGTAGCAAATGCTAGGCCTAGCCATGTACTAGTGTGGTGGCCCTCAGTAGAGCTTTTACGCCTGAAGTTCTTGTGCATTATTTAGCGTTGCACCGTGCTCCTGCTGCTCTTAGAACTGCACTCAGTCCAGAAGAGAAGAAGGCACACAGGAAATCCGCAGTGCCTGTCCCTGTACACTTGGAGAATACAGTCTGCCAAGTTGGTAACTGTGATAACTGCAGCAACATTCTTGGACAGCTCGTTTCTAGAGCGTCTTTAATGGGAACAGAGGGTGTGAGGGGGCTCTTAACCTGGACTATGTTAGTTTAGAGCGCTGTCAGAGGCGCCCTGAACAGAGGCCCTGGCTGATTTCTCCCTTCGTTGGTCTTTCCTCATGTCCCTGTCTGGATGTGTCTGTGCAGTCATAGGAAATTAAAATTTATAATCTCTACTTGGAACCCTTAGGCTGCGCTCTATTCGGGAGCCCAGACATCTTTTGTTTCCTTGTTTTGCCACTGGAAACAGATTTCCTGGCAAGGTGGACAAGCAGCACTGAACGTGAGAAAGTATTGATAACGGAGAATGGTCA
This sequence comes from Dinomys branickii, assembly GCA_004027595.1. Lineage (NCBI taxonomy): Eukaryota > Metazoa > Chordata > Mammalia > Rodentia > Dinomyidae > Dinomys > Dinomys branickii. Next base: position 52,222 of record PVLD010008374.1, read on the forward strand.
GTTGCTGTCTGTCTTCTCACAGGAGGAGACGCCAGCTGCTACGTGGATTAGAAGATGGCATCTCCCATGAGCACTTGTTCTGAATCAAGAGACTGGGTGAGGTGAGGATTGTTATTTTCAACAAAAAGACCAAATAAACCCCTATAGTAACATTAGCCGGTTCTCCTGTCACTATCCTCATGAGATCAGCTCTGCTGAAGTGACGTGCATGTTAAATGCTCCCTCTTTTAATAATACCAAGACAGGGCCCTGGACACTAGGGTAGTAGGAGGGGGATGGGCTTTTTCTATAGCAAAGGTTTACATGGAGTTTGATATCTGGATCATAAGGCCATTGAGGGTAAATGCCATGCATCAGGCCAAGTAAGTTCTAACTACATATTTGTTGAGTAAGTAGATGAATATAAAAAAATCTTGTTTCTTTTTTTTTTTTTGTGTGTGTGTGTGTGTGTGTTTTTTGAGACAGGGTCTCACAATGCAGTTCAGGCTGGCCTTGAGCTCACTTTGTAGCCCAGGCTGGCCTCTAACTCACAATGATCCTCTTGCCTCAGCTTCCTGAGTGCTGGGATTACGGGCATGCGCCACCATGCCAGGCGAAAATCTTGTTTCTTGATACTGAGAATAGACTTAGATTAAGGTAAGGGCAATTTAATGTTGATTTGCTAGTGAGGTGACTTATTCTCTCTTTTTTTGTAATTTTAAAGAGAAAAAAATGGAAAATAACAACAAAGACAAAAACAAAACAACACAAAAGTAATAAAAATGAAAGAGAATTTCAAAATACAATGTTAGGAAATTAACAATGGTTGTCATTACATATTGTTATCTTCAAAAAAGTTGCTCAGATTAAAGGTGTAAGAATGCGAGATTGATCAAACAATTAAACATTAACCGTTCCTTTCAATAAACCACTAGAAATTAGTGGTACAATTGTTTTAGGTATCGTGTGTGTGTGTGTGTGTGTGTGTGTGTGTGTGTGTATGTGTGTGTGTATTTCCCTTCCTTTTCTCCTTTGTCCCATCCCATTTGTCCTTTGGAAAAAGATAAACATAACAATGAAGCCCAGTTTGAAGACAAGTTATTAGGACATTTACAATAGTTGATACATTGTGTATTGTTGTCTTCCTGGTAGTTATTCAGAGTAGAAGGTATATGTATGCTATCTTATCTACACAATACTAGCACAAGACTTTCTTTTTAAATTTAGCTATTCTCAATCCAGGAATTGCTTCTGTTTTTCCCACTGCGAGGGCAGCTTTGATTGCATGAGGGCAAGATTGAGCCTGGATTATGGAGATGGTTTTCTGTAGCCTGGTCAGTTGGTATTACATAGGTGGAAGGGAAATTTAAGAGCAGAAAACAACAGTATGCTCTTACATGCTCAAGAATGCTAGTGCCTGAGTCTCAAGGGTAGAACACATTTGAGTTTGTAATCTCAATAAATATATTCCCTTTTTCCAGAGTGTGTAGAGAATCCATCCAGAAAGCACACAACATACTCAGATATGCTGAAATCAGCAGGCATCGTTGTGGTGTTAGCTCTGAGAACCAAATGGGGCACAGATTGAGTTAAGTGACTACTCAGTCACATGCTGCAGGAGGAGGGCAGCCGGGTTTCTGAATCCCCACGCTGGTGCTTTCTCTTCTATACCCTGTGACTCCGGGGGGACCTGCCGGTGTCTCCACCCTTGTCCTCATCTCACGAACAATCTTTTACAAACATATCTCACTCAGTTGTGTACTTTGCTCTTTCCTTACTAGATGTGGGGTGAGCTTTACAAGGCTATGTCTCTTTCTTCTATATGGTACCATATGTCCAGTCTTGGTGGGCAATAAATAGTCATTATGTAAAATTCAGGGAAAGAGCATGCATAACTGTATGGTTAGACTAAAAGTAGTTCACAAGATATAATGCTGAATGGTGGGAACCCAGGGAAATCAACTGATATTTCCCTTTCTCGTGTGCTCTGGATTCCTGGCACAATACCTGGCATAGAGTGCATGCTTAATCAGTATTTACTACTGAAGAAGTGGAGGACACTCAGCACACTGCCACTAATAGAAAAGAAGTTGATTTGAATGCTGAACCTTGGTGAATAGGTAGGCTTTGCCTGGAGGGCACACAGTGGGAAAGGCATACAAAGATGGTACTTGCTGTGAGCAAAAAACCTGGAAGAGTGCGGAGTTTGTTCTTATGAGAGCCAGGTCATTATGTTTCCTGTCTGAGTGACTCCTGTTCTTATTGAGTAGACAAGACATTGCCACTTTTATTTTTGATTGGGAGAAGAAAATTTCTGTGTCCATAAAGATTTTGAACTGACCTTACTAAATTCAAGGATCAGTTATTTGATAAGCATAAAGTGTGGCTCATGCTTGTGTTGCTCTGGTCATTAGTAGATAAGCAGTGTGTATGGGCTGCTGTGAGTCCAAACTGACATTGCTCATTAGCTCACCTTTCACCTGGGCATTTTGGGGGAGTGGATGATAAGAGCTGAAGACGTTCACCGTATCAGGTAGAGCCAGAAGGAGTTTGACAGAGCTAAAAAATGGAACGGAAGAGGGAAGAGTGGCTGTTGGGTTTCTGTGTCCTTGTGATTTGCGTCAGTTGACAGCAGTTATGTAAGTTATTTCCACTAATTTGCAGTTGTGATTGTTCCTGTGTCCCTGTGAACTGGGCTAGTGTGTGTTCGTGTTAGGAAATGTGATATGTTACCTAAAATCCCATCCCACTTAATCACCACTGCTGCTGACAACACGGTTCACCTTTGATTCTGTGGTTTTAATTGAATGCGGCACCTGTAATTTGGGCTTCCAGAATTTACAGAGAATTTATAGAACTGACATTTCAAACAAATAATATTTTTGAAAACAGTCTTAGGTTCATGCTAAAATGGGAAGGGCGATGTATTCTGAGTGGGATTTTCAGTCTGAGGAATATGAACATTTGACTTTAGTGGCACTGATGATTTCCTGTAGGACTCAGGCATTTACACGAGAGTCACCAGGCAAAGAAGACTTAATTATGAGGTGAAGGAGCACTGTGTGATTTTGTTTGCATCTGGGCTGCTAGTGGGGTAGAAAATTCAAATTATGGGAAGAACTGATGGACCCTTCCCAGTAATACTGTGATGAAAGTATACCAGAAAGTTTGAAAGTCTTTTTTTATGTAGCAAATGTACATAAAATGGGATTGTTTTTACCTGATGCTTATCCTAAACTTTTATTCATGGGGAAAATCTGGAAGGTAGAAACATCTTCCAAATATTTTAAAGAAAATGTGTGACTTCTGTATTCTCCTTTGACATGTTTATAGTAAAAATCTATGGAATATTATCCTGGAGATTATTAGGAAGTAAAGAGCAAGTGATGGCCATGAATATATTTAAGTTACAATAATGATACATGATCATTTTACAGGATGGAGGTGAGTGCATAGTAAAGTTAATGTTGACTGAACAGATATAATGTAACAAATACTGTTTTAAGTGTTTTACAGGTTATTATTTTATGTTTCAACTGCATGCAAGGTAGGGACAGTTATTTCTCCATTTTACTGATGGGCACACTGAGTCATACATAGAAGGGTTAAGTAACCTGCCCTAGGTCACACAGTTGGTAAGTGGTAGAGTTGACATTTAAACTTGGACAGTTTAATTGCCTTTCTCTTACACACTATTAATATACTCTCTCTGAGTTTGAAGTTGGGGAAGTACTTTGTGTATACAGCCTCTACTGTCAAGAGTTATTCAAAAGGGAAAGCTCAACCCATACATAGATAATGACATCGCCAAGAGATCCTGTGATTTGTGTATCTGCTTCACAGGCAGCAAGATTAGGTTTCAACAATGACTTAAGTTTCACTACTGCAGAATTCAGCAAATTGTGTCTTAGCTTTCACTGATTAAAGTCATGGTCTCAGATTTAATTGATTGGCTGCTTTATATGCTTAAAATTCAATATTGATATTTACAAGTGGGCACATTGGCTTTGATTAATTGCTGCATTTAATTTAGTATAGAGCACTTCTCATTCTGTAATCAGCATTGCTGATTTCATAATCAAGTCCTCCTGTTTCCTGGATAATGACATTAGCTATCAAAAATGACAGTTTGAAGACTGCACATTCCTTTTTAACTGAATATAGGAAGTAGTGTCCTCCTGGCTCCTACTCGCGCTCTTTTCTCTCTTCGTCTCGACAAACACTGCGTTGTCTCGCCAGGTGCCAGAGCTGTGCTAAGTGTAATGGCTGCACTGATGAATGCCGAAAGGAAGTCATGGCTTTATTGTAACTTCTGTGAGACATCTAACATACGAGCACTTCTTAACAATTATTTTTGAGTTGGATTGAAGATTTTTGTAGAATTTAAAAATTTCATCTCTTATAATTGCTTATATGACCATACATCCAAATGTCATTAATTTAGAAGAATTGTGGGGTTGTAAGTTTAAAAGTTGAAAAGTAGAAATTATAAATGCTTTATTACTATATGTTTATTGCATATAGTAACCCCATGTAATGGAGTGTAGTGTGTCTAGCTGTTGATGACCACACACACTAAAATGTCAAGCAAGCCTGCTCACTCCATGTTTGGGCAATAGCTGTGTATTGCACACCCCCTGTGCCACGGTCAGGATAGAGGCTGAATTATAGCAGTGAACAAGAAGAAGCAGAACCTGCTCTCATGGATGAGCTGTTCTAGGAGGAAAATACTGCTAGATTTGATGAAATTATCATCTGAAATGGGTTACATTTTTTTCCCAGCTGTTCTTATATTAGAAAGACATTTTGTCTAGTTCAAGGAATTTCAGTCTGTTTTATATTGATTGATTGGAAATTCAGAAGTGGTTCAACTGGAGTCAAAGTTCCTGAGACTTTCTGACAATTTGGACAGAGATAAGGCTGAGTATTAAAAAAAAATTCAAGAACTGCAGCTAAACCGGGTAAAATCTACGGATTTATCTTTATACTTTAGTTCCTATGCTTTGAGTAGCTACAGTTGCAGTCTTTTCAATAATATGGTTTTGAACTTATCTTTCCTTGTGTGATACAGTCTTACCAGTTACAGGTATGCAAATTCAGAAAAATGATATTTAATAACATTTATTGGTATGAAATATGTTAATTCTGCAGTGCCTAAATTATTATTTATGTTTAAAAATAATTGAAGTCACACTGAATTGGACTTTTCACTGATGCTAAGATTCACGTAGGGTGCCCTCATTTACAAGAGTACATTAGGCCAGCCAGGTGTGGTGGTGCACGCCTGTAATCCCAGCACTTGGGAGGCTGAGACAGGAGGATTATTGTGAGTTCGAGGCCATCCTGGGCTACAAAGTGAGCTCAAGGCCAGCCCAAACTGCATAGCAAGACCCTGTCTCAAAAAGGCAAAAAAAAAAAAAAAAAAAAGAGTACATTAGGCCCTAAACTACTGAAAGGGAGGCAGCATGGAAATTTAATGAACCAATAAGAAGATGTTGAATAAACGATCCCTTTTCTAATATTGAGTGACCCTGACACATAAAGCTTTGGATTTTACCTCTTTATTGATGTGAGCTTGCAAAAATAATTAGTATATCATCCAATGTTTATTTTGTCCCAGCTCAATTAGTTATTTCTTACATTTACAGCAATTCCACAAGGTATTTTCATATTCACTGTGAGGAACCTGAAGGTGAGTGCCATTGAAGACTACCCAAAGTCATGTGTCTGGTCATGGACAGTAGCAGCGTTAGAGCACACATCTCCATGGTCTCACTACTCCTGGCGTTCACATGGGGTGAAGGCGGTGGGTCCAGCGGTGACTTAATTAGAAGAACAGCATGCACATGTGCATGGTGGGCACAGCAGCCTTGCTTTGAAGTGAAATGAGGCCGATAGAACAGAGTGGATGGTGTTATTTAGTTCTTCCCATGCCTGGAATGTTTCTGCTGGGGAACATTTCAGTATTGTAGAAGGTGTAGGACTTCTGATAAAAGCAAACTGTTATGAAATAGTTTGACATATGGAAACCTTGATTTGCACATGTATGAAAACTCAGGTACTTCTCTTATATAGGGACAGGTGGGTGTGATTCATATACATGACTAATTTCCTGATTGTAGCAGTGGCTGCTGCCAGTTAAAATGAACTTGTTTATGCAGAAGAATGCAGAAAAGAAAGGCCTTTCTGGACACAGATGATACTGTTGTCAATCACAAGCACTTAGGTGTGTTTAGGGAGTCTGTTTTACATGAATCACTCAAGTTCTGAAGTTCATTCTCTTCAGTAACACTCTTTTTTATTCTTACAGCATGATTAGAACTTTAAGGGGGCTCTCTGGTGACCTAGTACTTTGACATTTAGGATAAGTCATGGTATTTCCTCAAACTAGTAATGAACAATAGATATGGTTCACCAATCAAGATGTTTTGTTGATGCTCACTAAAAAGTTTCTGTTCCAAATTCCATTCTTTCAGCTGTGTGTACTTCCATGGGAACACCTCCCTCTCCCTGCCCAAATGTAGACTAACATGGAAGACAATTTGGGGAAAACTGTTAGCAACAGATAGTTCCATGGGTTCTGTTCACCCAGAGTTCATTTCAGCAGGTCTGTTTTATTTTGGGAGCTGTTGATCTGGGAATATCTACTTAAGATGGGAAGCGGCAGGCTGTTCTTTCCTTTTGATTCAGAAAGCATAGGATTCAAAACCTGGCTCTGCTTCCTTCTAACGGAGCAGACATAGAAAAAACACAAACAACAAAACCCTTTCTAAAGGCTTCAGTTTCCCTTAACTGAAAAAAATGAGGCGTACTAACTGCTACCTTTGGTGTTCACTGTAAGTTCCTGTTTGTGCTTCACACTGTCACACCGACAGCAAAGAGCAAATGTCGCCCTGCATGACATTTCCAGGAAAGGGAATTCAGGCTCATTGGAGGCCACTAAACCAAGTCTTTCAAGTCTTTCGTCAGATGTACCACACAGACTGTCCTGTCTGATCTCTGCATTATGGGAGGAATAATGTGACGTGGCTTTGGAGACACACAGGTGCAGGATTAAATATTGACCTTGTTCTCAGGTTGTGTGTGGGGAACTAGGAGGAAAGGCTGCACCTTTTGTGAAGAGCAGGATGGGAGAAGTGGGGCAGCTTCTCTAGATACCGGAGCTTTCCTTGGGAGGTGGAGAGACGTGTGGGCCCTCTAGCTCTGGCATTCTCGTGGAACTTGGTACTGTGCTTCCTACAGAAAAACTGGGAAAGTACTGTTATTAATGTGATCTTCCTGTACAGAGCTCAATGTGATTTGTTCTGATCCTGTAGAGACCTATGTAGTACAGATATATAAAAGTTAACTAGAAACATAATAAATGAACCTTTAAAACAATATTTTTTAGAAGAAGATAACTGTTGGTAGAGTAAAATTTCAGTTTTTTGTATTACTCAAGGACTGTTCAAAAGAAAGAGAATGACAAGTGGTTTGTGGTAGAGACCTCCTGAGATAGTTAAAATTATACTCCTTGAAAGCAGAACCAGGTCTTAAATTCAATAGGCTGCAGCACAGATTAGAGCGGTTTTGCAAATGTGCTTTATGGACATCAGCTTGCAACATACTACAGTGCTATCTCAGTTAATGTCAAGGCTTCATAGAGCCTCGCTGGTATTTCGGGCTCAGTTTTTTAAGTGTTTTATGGGATAGTGATAGTTTATTTAACACTACCGTGTAGGACATTGTGGTTAACCTGTGGCACACATACCGCAGTGGGCTGTGTGTTGTCTTTAAAAGCCCTAAATGGTTTGTCGTCACTGATGTAGGACATTGCTTAGATATTAATGGTGATCTTGAAGTTAAGAGATTGTGAAGATTGTATGTGTTATTTGGCTAACAATGAAAGTAATTTTCAAAATAGAGGTAGTTGGGTGAAGGGGGTAGATTAGTGGACCAATGAAAATAAATCTACTTGGTAACAGTTTATTTTTTGACTGTCACATTTAGAAAACAGCTTTCAGATGGATTTGTGCCAATAAAGACGCTGCAAGGAATTCCAGTGTGCAAGACTGTCATTGACTTTGACTTGTGCACCAAGGTCCTGAAAAGATCTTCTCTGAAAAGGTGCTCTGGGATGTCAACTGAATGTTAGTGCCGTGTCTAGAGTTTTCATGGGTGCTTCATGTTTATAACAATGTGCACTGTCCTCAGAGAGAAAAAGATTATGAGTCTTTCTTCTTCAACTCTGTTTTTTATATATGTGTACAAGGCCTTGCAGGAATCACAGTGTTCACACCATCAGCTTTTACCTTTGTTCCACAGCGCATGAGAAGAACCAGAGACTTAAAGTTCTCACTCCAGGCTCCATCCTAAGGTGGCCTGGACTCGTTTTCTATATCTACCTGTAGCTACTGTTTAACCTGTGCTTATAGTTCCCGCTAAGACAGGGATACTCCGTGGGTGAAATGCCATGACCGTGCTCACTGACAGAGGTGATTGTTGAATAGATGCTTGTTTATGAGAGGAGAAATTACATAAGGGGTTTGCCCTCAAACATTAGAACCAATTTCTGACTAAGAACCACCTTTGGGTACTAAGGAGTTTAGTATGTTTTCTTGGTGGAATTTCATATTCCATTACTTAGTCCTATCCATTTCGTCTGCCTCAAGCAATAAGAGATTTCAGGGTTTACTCAGAATCTAAAAGAAATTTCAGATTTACTTTTAGACAAAATGACTTTCCTCTTTTTTAATGTATAACGATGTCTTTACAAAGTTAGGTCATGGTAATGATAATGTTAACCAAATTAACCTAGCCCTATCAGGCAAAGGATAACAATATGAATTGATCCGTGTCAGCATTTGTGACTAGAATATGCTACACTTAAGAACATGGTTCTACTATTGTATTATATCACTTAATGCTAAGGAATAATTGATGATGGTTTATTTGATCAATATTGTATGTCTGTATGTATTATCCTGAACACACACTTTGAAGATATCAATATGCAAAGCAGCAACTATTGGTGGTTTTTTTTGTTGTTGTTG